>PVIA01006472.1:0-97056 GCA_004024845.1 Tonatia bakeri
ACTATATTTTGCTTGTTTCTTTGTTTTGTTGTTTAGGTTCCTGTTAAAGGTGAAATCATGTGGTATTTATCTTTCACTGCCTGGCTTATTTCGCTTAGCATAATGCTTTCCAGTTGCATCCATGCTGTTGCAAAGGGTAGGAGCTCCTTCTTTCTTTCTGCTGCATAGAATTCCATTGTGTAAATGTACCATAGTTTTTGCAGGCTTCTTTTTTATAAGGATACTAGCTGTTGGGTTTAGGACCTGCCCTAAGTCCAAGATGGTTTCATCTCAAGATCTTTAATTACATCTGCAAAGACCCTTTATCCAAGTAAGGTCACGTTCTGAGGTTCCAACTGGATATGAATTTTGGAAGGGCACTATTCAACTCACTATAGGACAGCAAAAGGAAGAAGAATAAATCATCTGTGCTTCTGCTACCTAGAGCAAACATTGGTTAATACTTCAGGGTATCCTTCCAGGGTTTTTTTGTGCATAGATTTATCTTAGCTATTTGTTTTATTTAATGGTGATCTTTAGATATACAATTTCCTGAGAGAAATTTTTACAGAATGTTGGAGCAGTTTGTCCTGGCTCCCAAGGAGAGACTATGACCATCTCATCTCAACTTCCTGTTCAGTGACCTTATGTAGGTAGCTTGAAATCAGCCATGGTGGGAGTGTTCACACTATAGAAATTGGCACCCGCTACAGATCGGGGCTTATTTGTTTACTTTTAGAAGAGCCCATTTACTAGCATGTCAGTGGATTCTAATATGTCAGAGAAGTAAGGGAAGAATATTCTAGGCAGAGAATATGAGACACAAGGCAGGTTGACACGAAGGGCCTGGCTTGCTTGGGAAAGCCACCCCTCGGCTGACCTAGAGAGGGGCTGACCGGGCAGTGGTAGGCGCTGAGGCTGCAGTGGAGGATGGGAGGCTGCACTGGAGGGGCCCTGTGAGCCCTGTAGAGGTAGCGGGGGTTGTATTTTAGAAATATAATAACTGATGGTGGAGTAGTTGGTAGATGGGGGTGCAGTGGGACTGATGGCAGAGAGACTGGTTAGGGGGCACCTGCAGGGATAGAGGTGACAAACTAAGAGTCTCAGCAGAGCATCTCCAAGTCTCAGTCTGTGCTGGTCTCAAGGCAATTCTAACAGCAAGGTTTCCTCGGGGTCGGAGCCCAGCTAGTCCCACCAAACTTCAAGTAAATGAACAGTACAATTCACGCTAATAATTTAAAACTTCAAATGCCTGTTACACTCAGAATTGGAGTCTCATTTCAGCATATCTCTGGAATCCTGGTTATAGTAAACAAACCTCCTTACAGCCTGAATCTCCTTAGAAACAAATGAGCAAACAAAGAAAATTTGGCTCTCTTGGGAGAGCACCAGGCTGTTTACTCACCAGCTCCCATCTGAGGAGCAGGAGAAGGTTGTCGGAGTTCTTCCAGCATCTTGTTGCTCCTCCCCCCAAATTTTCCCCACCCTCTTCTATAACATTTTCACCTTCATGGCAGTACCAGCTTGTTTTGCAATAAGCTCTGTGGGTCTTCTCCCCAATCCCTGATGCCCAAGGACCCAGATCATAGTGTTTCGGCCCAGCCCAAGTTCTGTGTTATCCTGGACAACTGCGGCCATGAGCCTGCTCCACCCTTTACCTGGATTCAAAGTTTCCTGATCCCATGACTGATTTAATAGATATGTATTCAATTTTGTGTCCTACAAATACAGAATACATGAATTGTCCAGCACTCCTGGGATATTTACCAGGAAGCAGAAGTCATTATTATTCTCCGAACTCTTTACTAACACATCACTCCTCCACTGCCTCTTGTTTTTCAGAAGCTGACTCTTTGAGGACCATGCCATCTGATGATGCCACTTGGTCTCATCACTGACATCTGTGGTTCAAGGGCATGTGACCTGGGTAGTCACACAGGGGCCCACACTCAGAAGGGCCCTGAACTTGGTTTAATAAGAGAAATTCAGTGGGACAAAGGGAGCATGCCTGTGAAGAGAGGAGATACATGCCACAGGCGTGCCCACCATTCCTTGCTGCCTCATCTGCTCTGCATTTACGAAGCCCTGTCACCCAGAGTTTTGGTGGGCTCACGACATGTAGAAAGCTCAGTGAGCCTTAAAGCAGTACAAGGTAAGTGTGGTAAGTCTATGACTGAATAAGTGATGGCATCTGTAGCCCCACAGGCCACATTTTTCTGTTCAACAACATGTATCAATTGCAGAAAGAAGGAATTAAAAAAAATAAAAACAATCAAGGAAGCCTTTCCTATTCTTTCTAACTGTATCAGCCAACCAGTTACTCTGAAAATGACATGGAAGGAAAGGGAAAGACTGGGCAGGCCATAGTTCCTTTTCCTTTCAGTTCTGCCTTACCTGTCAGTAAGCCTTCAGTGAACAGTGTTGGTAGAAATGTGTATGCATAGAGAAGTGAAACAAAAACCAGGCGAATTAGTTTTCTTCTGGTAAGAATGAAACACACACACTCATAGCAGTTACAAAATGCAAATTGTGTGATTTCGGGATTCTGCCTATGAGTTAAATGTTCTTACATGCATTCATAACTGGCATTATACAACATTAAACAGTAAAATTCTCGATAGTAATTTAACATTTTGATTTTTCTGTATGTAGAGCAACATTCCATAGCAAATTAAAAACATCATGACAAGTCAAGAGGAAGAAGATAGAAGAAAGAAAAAAAGCTGTATGAGACTCCCCACAGTGACCCGCAGACTTGCTCTCCACCCCGAGACCTGAGGTCGCGCACTGCAGTTTCAACGTTCACCCCATTGACTCGAAGTCCAGAGATGAATGTTTTAGAAAAGACAATGTATTGTCCTAAGATACAAAGGTATATATACGTGAAATACTCAGAAAAAATTATTCTAATTCAGACGAGGATGTTTATTTCAATACTTCTTAAAACAGCAAAAACTTGACATAATATATATGGAATATAATGGAGTGCAACCTCAACTCTTCCCTGGGTCTTCAGCCTGCTGGCCTGCCCTGCAGGTTACTGACTTGCCAGCCCTTCTGTTGCCTTGGCCAATTTCTTAAAGTAAATCTCTCACTTTACACATACACACCCTACTGATTCTGTGTCTCTGGAGAACCCTGAGTAACACAAGGTCCCTCCTACTCTGTTCTTCACTTGGCCGGATCTGTGATCACATCTGAACCATGTCACCGGTCAGCGCCTCACCGCCTCTGAAATCCGATGCCCTCACAGAACCTCAGAGGCCACTCTCTGACTCTGACACCTATGTCTAAATCTGTGTCTTCAGTCTCAGTGAGAGCTCCAGGCCTGTCACCCTGCCACTTTCTCACCACCCATCAGCCCTCTTCTGTCCTTCTCACCCAGAGTAAGCTTCTACAATCCATGACCTCAGTCACTCTTATGCCCCACATTTCTACTCCCTTCCCCTTCTCTTTTTGCTTCAACTGTCCTGCCAGTCTCCAGCTCCAGATCAGCCTAGCCAGCTTCTGTCTTCCCTTCTATTGCCTTGTGCCTGAGGGGCTAATCAGGGTTCTCCAGAGAGGCAGAATTCTTCCTCCTCAGGGGAACATCATTGTTTTTCCTCTTAGGACTTCAATTAATTAATTAAGCAGAGTAGTGAGTTTTACTCAAAGTCTATTGATTTAAATGTAATATTACTTCTAAAAATAATTTGACCAAATATTTGTGGGCCATAGCCTAATCAAATTGACACATAAAATTAAATATCACAGCTGAGCAGCTGGAGAAACTCAACTTTCCATTTAGGAAATATTTTGTGAACACTGAGTATGACTCTGTGATGAGAGCACAAGAGTGGATACAACCCACCCTTTTTCCTCCAAGCAGCTCATTCTCAGAGTGTGAGGGAACAAAAGCAGACATTTATGATACACTGTGATGCGTGCAGTGATGATCAGCAATGTGTTATCTGCCTGTAAGATACAAACTTTGATATGAATCTAGTAAATCAACCATAAGTTCAAGGAATGTTGGGTCCAGACTTAGAACGAGTCAACCACATGGTTGAAGCTGTGCAGGATGACACATGACTTGGGTTGAACAAGAAAGTAACAACTGAGCTGCATCTTAAAGAATAAAGCAGGAGTTGGGTAGGTGATGGGGAGGAAGAGGACAGGGCATTTCAGGTTGGGGAGTAGGTTGATGGGGTTGCACATAGCACTAGTTAAGAACCGGAGACAATGTGGTACATCGGGAATGTGTATTATTGAGTGGAAAGGCAGGGGAGACAGAAGGAGTGATTCTTGAGTTCCATAAAGCAACATGTATGTGCTGGGAATCTGCTATCGCCAGCTTCTAAGCCTCGGTGTGAGTGTCAGGGGAGAGAGGGTGCAGTGCTGGGTGCAGTGAGGTGTGTTTGTCTTCACAGAGTTAACAGGCTGGGGACACACACACACACACACACATACAAGCTCACATACCGGGGATTGTCCTCTGCAGTTATATGTGTCCTGTGTCTGCAGTGCTGGGTCAGGGGAAGACCAGAGTGAAGGAGGACAGCGGAGAAAAAAGGTGCACCTATAATGTAAACAAAGGTTCAGAGAAGGCTCCTGGGGGCCCAGTTTCTAGTTTCATTAGGAAGAGGCCAAACTTGCTGGATAGGAGAGTGTGTATCGGGAAGAAGACGAGGATGTGTGAAACAGGGAGAGCGATGAACACAAAGGTGAGTAACTTGGACTTGATCCTGTGGGCAGTGAGGCTTAGGTGGTATGGGTGTAGGAAGAGTGTCTGAAATGTAGAGCTCCTCAGGGTCTTGGGAAGATTAGGGGATGGGGCAATATTATGACAGGCTTTGAATGATAAACTAAAGACTTGGCATTTATCTTTCAGGCTAGCATTTTTTTTTAGTTTTTTAAAAAATATATTTTATTGATTATGCTATTACAGTTGTCCCATTTCTCCCCCTTTATTTCCCTCCACTCTTCACACCCACTCCCACCCACATTCCCCCCTTTAGTTCATGTCCATGGGTCATAAATTCTTTGGCTTCGACATTTCCCATACTGTTCTTAACCTCCCCCTGTCTATTTTCTACCTAACATTTATGCTACTTATTCTCTGTACCTTTTCCCCCTCTCTCCCCTTCCCGCTCCCCTGTTGCTAACCTTCCTTGTGATCTCTATTTCTGTGGTTCTGTTCCTGTTCTAGTTGTTTGCTTAGTTTGCTTTTGTTTTTGTTTTAGGTGTGGTTGTTAATAACTGCAAGTTTGTTGTTATTTTACTGTTCATATTTTTTTATCTTCTTTTACTTAGACAAATCCCTTTAATATTTCATATAATAAGGGCTTGGTGATGGTGAACTCCTTTAACTTGAACTTATCTGAGAAGCACTTTATCTGCCCTTCCATTCTAAATGAAAGCTTTGCTTCAGGCTAGCATTTTTTAAAAAAAACTTTTAAAGCAGTGGAACTGAACTCTTTGTTCAAAATAATCTTAGCAGAAGTCCAGTATATCAAATAGATAAAATCAGCCATCAGGTATGCCATCAGGTATGCTTAAAAAAACCCTGTTGAAGGTGATGGGGACATGAGGAAGTTGTCCACTCCGGTGGCGTGTAGGGTCTGGACCTGCAGGGGAGAGGGTGGAAGCTGGGAGAGGGTTGGGAAGAGCTAGTGGGAGTGTGTGGATTATGGAGAAGACAACAGAGATGAGAAAGCAGGCAAATTTGAAGGTTTTTGGAAGGAGAAGCAACAGGGACAGGAGAGAAGAGCTCAACTTCAGTCAGGAGGGAGGAAGGAGAGCTCTCGGCGGTAGTAGTGGGGTGAGGGTTTTGGCTGCCGTCAGGGAGAGGAACTTGAAAACATCTGGTCCGGTTGTGTGGCCATTGTCAGAGATGGTCATTACTGCCTGCCCTCCAAAACTTTGTTCAGTGCTGGGACTTTGCAGAAGAACTTCTGTAAGAAGCTTCCAAATTTAGTCTTATAAAAATTACAATATACACTCTTATTCATACAGCGTGCCAATCTGAAGTAAAAGAACTCTATCTGGCTATCAGGGAGTTTAATTTTGTTTGAAAGCTCCAATACAGTTCTTAATAATGCTAACACTGCTCTTGAGTTCTGAGCTAAAGTTACCTATAGAAGTTTTTGACTGTTGAGAATAGTGAGGGGTTTGAGATTTTACCCTACTTGCAAACCAATAACCCTGCCTCATGGATGCTGGCAGAAGACACAAGATTCCTGCGTCAGAGGAAAAGGACAGTTTTATTACACCAATAGCAGAGTGACGTTACTTTTGCTAGAGTGACATCATTTTTGCATTGGTTTCTCAAACCTCATTTTCCATGGGGTGACATGAAAAACCAGGTAATGCTCCCTGGCTGGTGTGACTCAGTGGGCTGAGTGCCGGCCTGTGAACCAAAGGGTCATCAGTTTGATTCCCAGTCAGGGCTCATGTCTGGGTTGCAGGCCAGGTCCCCATTGAGGGGCACACAAGAGGCAACCACACACTGATGTTTTTCTCCCTCTCTTTCTCCTTCCCTTCCCCTCTCTAAAAACAAATAAATAAAATTAAAACAAACAAACAAACAAACAAACAAACAAACAAAGTTAAAGCCAGGTAATGCATACACAAGTAGTTGGTTACATTACAAGAGAAAAACCTCAAGTTTAGGGAACTTGAGTCTTTTCTAGTGTTCAGTAAGCCTTCTTGAACCTTGGCCTAAAGGGATACACTATATTTATTATACCAAATAGTAAACAAACTTGCCTGTGCTTTGGAGGCATACACTATCCCTATCTTCCAAGGCTGTTTGCTATAATGGCATTCTTGAAAAGGTAGTCTGGAATAAAAGCACAGTGGTGTCTGCCCCCAAGATATGCCAGAGAAATGTGCAGAACTGCCTCTTAACGTGACTCGGTTCTGATGATAACAGTTTCCTTCACTCCCTCTTTTCTCCATTGGGTCCTTGATGCACAGGTGACTTCTCCAGTTGATAGAACAGGTCAAACCTTCTATTACACTGACATTTTTTTTTAAATGTCTCAAAAATTGGACTGCTAGCTATCTGGAGTGCTAAAGGACAGTTCGCCTTGTGTGTACACGGTTGGTTTAGTGTTTCTTCACTGATTGGGTCTTCAAGTTACTTTGATTTGTTTTATCTCAAAGCTCTCAGGTCCCTTACTAGCTTGAAATTTTATAAAAGTGGATCAGTCTTATTTAACTGGACCCAAGTGCTGAGCTCATAATTAAGAGATGTATGAGGAATGTTCAGAAACTCCCTTAAAATTTTTCTCAAGTTTGAAATAAAATGCATATAAGAGCTTGCAGATAAGAGCTATAAAATAGAGCAGGTGACATACCTGGATGAAAGATTTTATGAAGCAGTAAAAGAGAGTAAGCTTCTACATCTTGAAGGTATCTTCTAAGTCACCAGTCTTGTTACTTTATAATCTCACCAGACTGCAGATTCACACTCTGGCACCTTCAGATGAAGATGAGTTGTAGTAACAGCCCCAAAGATGGGACAAGCCACAGTCAGTGCTCTAAGGTGGTTGGGGTTGTCCTCAGCCTTTCTGAGCTGAGAGGACCCCAGTGGAGGCTGCACCCTGCCACACACAGTCTCTCGCCTGTACACTGAGTGACACTTACTTTGTTCCCATTACAATGACTGACCAAACAGGGGATCATTATCCAGACCAAAGGCAGCTAAGTATAGATAGGACATCATGGAGCTCAACCTATACAGAGGTGGGTTGGGGAAAAACTTAACTCCTTACAGGGGAGCCATACTGGATGGGACAAACAAGCTCAACCAAATCCTTCCTGCTGAAGAGCGCACGTGTCAGATCCACAGAGAGATGTTGGCACACCCCTAGTAAGCAAAACTGTTGGTGTTTCAGTTCTCCTTGAGCCCAGCATATGTTGGAACCCAGACAAACTGAAGAGTTAAGAAGAATAAACAGATCCTGCACGTCTTCACATTCCTTGTTCTGAACCCATCCTGAAATATTAGAGTGTAAGATTATTATGCTCTGAAGTAAGTAAAGGGCTTTGAATCAACACGTGCCTAGATGCAGAATCAGAGGTCGAGAATAAATCAGAGATTTGCACACCCACGAGGGCATGAGAGTGAGGTGTTCTGCTCCAGCCCAGGACCACCACAAACACCAAGCTGGTCAAACATCTGCCGGTAAGGAGTGAAATTATCTTCGCTGCCTGTTCTGCTAAAGACGGAGGTGTGGTGTGGTCCACCTGTGTGGGAGACTGAAAAATGTCAAGCACATTTGAGAATAAAGCTTCTTTGTCCACCTCCTCCCCCCAACTTGGGGACCTCTCCCTTTCCCAGAACTTTAAATGCAACCTTATGCCGACAACGCCCATATTTTATCTCCAGCCAGATCTCTGATACCAATAAAAATTCATAGAACCAGCTGTTTACTTGTCATCTGCACTTCAATTAACACAAACATTTGAATTGAGCATGTTGAAAATGTGACTCTGGGTCTAACCACAACATCTGTTCTCCCCCATATTCCCTTGACCCAATAAATGTTACTACCCATTGGCTTAAGCCAGAAGCCTGGAGTCATTCTTCCCCTCTCACACTCGACCCACCAGCAACTGTGGTCAGTTCTACCTGCAAACAGGTCTTGACTCCATCCATTTTTCTCTCTTGCTGCAGCCACCATCATTTGCCAAGTCACCTTCATTTTTTGCCTGGCTGACTCAGTGGCCTTCTAACTGGTTACCACTTCTTAATCTGCTTTCTTCGAATCCATGCTCCAGACAGTGTCTTAAATGTATGTATACATTGAACGATGTCACTCACCTGCTTGATATACTTGAATCTTCCCACTGAATTCAGAATGAAAATTTCACCTCCCTCTCATGGCCTTCCACGTTTTCCAGGAATCAGCTTCATCTCACACCCGCCCTTCCTCTACGCTGCCGCTGGTTTGAACTTCTAGCAGTGGCTTCTTCTTGCCAAAATGTTTTCTACTCCTGTGCCTTTGAGCATGCCTGTCCCTCTTCTGGAAGTCGTCGTGGCCCCACTCTGCCTGGCTAGCATCTGGGGGTGCCGTGTCTGCACGGGGCGAGGGGGTGCCTTGAGGTGCCTCTCGCTCCTGACTTCACAGTCTAAAGTGAGCTGCTGGCTTCTCACTCTCAGGGCACATTTTTTCCTTCATAGCATGAAACATATTTGTGTTATATATTTATTTGGATTCATAACTTTTTATCTGTCTTTTCCTTAAACCATAAGCTCCATGGAAGTAGGGTCACACATCTGTCATGTTAACCACGGTCTCTCTGGACTTGATGTGGTGCTTGGCATAATAGGTAATCCATGAATTCTCATCGAATGAATGAATGATGAATGAATGAGTGAATGAACGAATAATAAATGTCAAAAAGGGACAGAGTCATACAAGGCTGGGTAAGGAAGAATTAAACAGTAGCACAGCATCAGTATTGAGAGAAATCAAAGCTAGATGTGCTGGGTGTTTCTCTGAAAGTCTCATCTGCCAGAGCTCTTAGAACTGCGTGCTGAGTGTTCTCTAAGTGGGGATAAATACTAACGCACTATCATTACCTGAATGTGAACTCAACCTGCGCTGTACTCACTGAAGGCCTTATCTCTTGATGTGATTACCAGACGTGCAAAATATGGAGAGATTGGTAGTCTCTACCTCAGTCATGCCGAAATGCTGACTTTCTCTCTTCCCTTATTTTCCTACTCCATGCCCTGTTGGTCTTTGCCCTTTTAAGCTGATGTGTTCTGCCTCTGATCCTCATTTATTTTTGGGGTGCTCCCTTCTCCATGCCAGAAGTCTGCTGTTTCTCTTTGGTCCTGGTGTTCCTGAGGGGTTTCAGGCTTTCTGGCTGTTGACTTGGAACGTGACTGTGGAATCAACGACCCCTGTGCTCACGTGTTTCCCCCGGCCTTGCTGACTCTTTTGGTAAGAGGCCCCCTGCGGCCTGCCAGCTCCGACCCCAGCCTGTACTGGCTCTCCCTGATCAGTACGTCACCCTGGAGACCTGATGCCCACTCTCCGGGGCTGCATGTGGCTCTCTCTCAGGAGAGAGGGAGAGCCGTTTCTCATGCTCCTGCGGTTTGAGAAGCCAGGCATTACTTCATCACAAGTACCTAGAAAAACCAAGCCCCTGAATAAAAACAGACCTTCTCTCTATACGCTCGACTTCCCTTTTTAAACCTTTTCTGTTTTGTTTGTTTGTAGTTAACAGAATTTAGAGCCATAACTCAGTGGACATTACGTTTCTGCCAGAAAAACTGGTAGCATTTGATAATATTTATTATTGTTATTTAAATTTTTATTTTCCTTTATAATGATGTACATGCTAAAATATTCAATGGGCATAAAAAGGTAAACAGGAAACACTAGGTCTCCCTCCCATGCCCACACTCTCCCTACTTCCCCTCTGTTAGTTTCTTGTGTAACCTTCTTGAGATCTTCTAGGCACTTACAAACATGCATCTATTTTCACTGTCCTTTGTCCCCCAGCTGGCATTGTTCTGCATCTAGCTCTTTTTTCTGAATATGTTCTGCATCAGTAATCCAAAAGCTTCACAACTTTTTGTAGCTGCACAGTATTGCATTGTTTGGACACATCACAATTCACATTAATGAAATGATACATGTAATTCCACACATATTTAAATATATTTGTGAGTACATTCTTAGAAATCAAATGGTATGTTCATTTAAAATTTGAAAAAGATTTTTAATTTTTTTAAACTTATTTATTTTAAATTGATTTTTTATTGTTATGTAATCACAGTTGTCCCATTCCCCCCATGACTCTCTCCTGCCCTACCCACCCCCACCTCCCACATTCAGTCCTCCCCCGCATTGTCTTTGTCCGTGGGCCCTTCACACATGTTCCTTGATGATCCTTCCCCTTGATAAAGGTTTTCAGTTGCCCACTGGAGAAATTTATGAGAGTGCCTGTTTCCATACATTTTTGTCAGTAGTTTCTAAAATATTTTAATGTTGTCCATCTGTGAATTGAACAATGTATTGACATTGTAATTTTAATTTTTCTTATTATATGGAGTTCTGAGTTCTTATATGTTTAGAGTATTTATATTTTCTTCACTATGAACTCTTCACATTCTTGCCCATTTTTTCCCAATTTGGACAATGGTCTTTTTTTTTTTAGTAATTTGTAAAAGTTATATTTTAAGGAAGTTTGCTTATGGTGGGTCTATCTTGAGGAATTAAAACATTTTAATGTAGCTAAATTCATCCTTCCTTGGAGTCATCTGGGTTTTGTGTGATGCATCAAAAAGCTTTAATTGGAGGTCATCACCAAAAGTATCCCATGACTTCTTCAAATAATTTTAACTCTTTTACATATCATTTTTGCCTTATTTGGAATTTATTTTGCTATAAGCAGTAAGATAAGAATCCAGATTAATTTTTCTTCCCCGATGGCCACTCTGATGTTCCAACACCATTTATTAATCCATCTTTTCCTTGCTGGTTTGAAAAACTACATCCGGCATATTTAGTATATAAACCCCTACGTGCCTCTGGATCTATTTCTGAGCCTTTTACTCTGCCCACTGGTCTGTCTGTCCAGTAAAATCTGGCTGCATATTTTAAACTCTTTAACTTCTATCATTATATCAAAGGGGTTACCATAAGATCTTAAGCTAGTGTTAGGGATGCTCTTGATATCTGGCAAAATGAACTAGGCATTATGGAGACTAAATCCTTAATCCTGACCCATATTAGTCTTCATTCAGCCCTTTGCTAACCACAACAAAAGTGGTTCTGACACTTATGGAGCAATGGGCCAGAGATGTCTAGACACCATATCCTGCTCTCAGGTAAGCCTCAAAACCACCCCACGAGGTAGTAGTTCCTTGGGTTATTTTGGTTGCAAGAAGCAGAGACTCACTGGGGGTGGTTCAGATAATAAGTGGTGCATTGTTCTCCTGCAGAAATAAGGAGACAGGCATCGTACCCACCTTGTCAAGAGAAGTCACACAAGACCTCATAGGAAGGTCTTGTTTTTCTTCTTTTCAAATTGCACATCACTTATGTACTTTAAAAACATAAGCATACAAACCTCATTTTACAAGGGTGAATACCTGCATATATAAGGAGATTTATCAAACATATTAGAGAGCTGACCTATGACAAGGGTTGGGGAGGAAAAAAGTACAGGAATCAGGGTTGAATAGCTTAAAAAATGAAAATGAAAATGAAAGGAAAGTACAAGTAGAGGGACCTTTCATGGGTGGATGAGTATTTGCTATGCATTAAAGAATAGCAAACCATTTATACCTAAGATCCTTTAAAACAACTAAGTGCCAAAATGTAGGAGGCTGGCCAGGACTCACAGTTTACTGGACTCCTTGAGACAGGTCTCTGGGTGTTGGGCAGCTTCCATGGGGATTGGTTAGCACTCAGAGAGGTAGCAGTGGGCTCTTCTCATAAGAAGGATAGAAAGCACAAGGCAGCTAGATCTCATGGACACTTAGCTCCTGTGATTCAAAGGAAAGCCCATGGATTACAGGCATGTCCATTAGAAATGCAGAGTCTTAGGTCTCACTCCTGATCTGCCTAACCAGTGTTGGTCTTTTAACAAGATCCTCATGTGATTAGAATAAATCATTAAAATTTGAGAACCTCTGCTCTAGGACATATGTAATCTTGGAAGTGGAATGTTGCTGAGGATCTAGTGTGTCTCGGTCACTCAGCCATCTCATTGTCTCTCCACAGTGGTTATCATAGCTTTGACTGTAGAAGGGAAGCGGTTCTGTAGAAGGGAAGTGACACGATTTAGGATGCAGCCTGAGAGAGAGTGGCCAGAGTACAGAGAGGGTGAAGGTCACTGGATTTGGAGTGGCCAAGAAGCTGTGAGGCCAGGGTGATTGGCAGTTATCCACAATGCCACTGAAGCCACCCAGGATTCTTCAGGACTTGAAGAAGGGGGGGAAACTATGATCCAGGTTTCCAGGGGGCAGTGAAAGAGAAGGAGGGACCAGATGTCAGTAAAATGAGAAAGGACCTGGGGTGATCCAGCTGGAGGTCATGAGTCTTAAAGGATGCTTACACAAGGACAGAAGCAGTGTTGACTTGAAAATACAAATATCACCTCCCAGCCATCAGGGTGGAGGTTAGTGGGAGGAGAAACCTCCAGAGAAGAGCCAGGACACAGGTAAGGCCCTGGAATGAAGGACACGTTCTGTGGAGAAGCCGATGGTGCATGGAGATTTCTTGGGCTCAAAACTGGGGCTCCAGAAGGCACACTGTAGATACTGGAATGTGAAAAGAGAAGTTGGAAATTAGATGGAGGAGAGCAAACTTGGACCAACATGGGGCGGAGATACGGGGAGAAACAAAAGACTGGAGGGAAGCCAGCAGTTTGAGAATTGTGTCAGTCAGGATAAAATAGGTTATATTGCTATAATAAATGACCCCAAAATCTTAGCTTAAAACTACTACAAAGGTTGTTTCTTGCTTATACTACTTGTCCATTACAGGTTGATGGAGACTGCTCCACGTTACCCTCACTTAGGGATCCAGGCTGCAGAGGCTGTGTCTGTGCTTCCCTGCAGCCAAAGCTCCACATTTGTATGGACTTGCTGGGGTTTTCATTGACTAAAGCGAGTCACATGACCACATCTAAATTCAAAGGGACAGGGTTATACAATCACACCATGAACTTAGAGGGAGCACTAGAAATATCTGATGGCTAGAACCAATGATTACTACAGGTATAACTTATAAGAATGTGAGCCCTAGGTGAATTAACCCCACTTTAAATTTTAACACAGAACTCTGGGACAGGGTCGTGTTGGCATGGAAACCAGCTGCCATCCAAGGGAGGTGGGGGGTTGAGTCGTGATGACACCAAAATCTGTGAATGTTCTGGAAGGTTTTCAAGATATTCCCAGGGACCTAGTAACCAGAAATCTATGGATACACAATTCCTAGGATGGCGTGTTGACCCTGCTTTTTGCCATAAAAGTTGGTTTTTGTAATTAATGGTTTTGTTTTTAGGCCAAAGAGATAGCATACAAATAGTTATCTCAGCAAAACCAGAGAACAGGGATATATTGTTCTTCTGGATGTTTTAGCTGATACTTTAATCTCCACTCCCTGAACTCCCATGTATCCTTGAGAGACCTACCAATGCTGCAGACGGGAGCAGCCAAACTGCTATTTTCCCTTGTGGCTAAAATCCTACCAATAGTAACATCACACTTGTCTCTCTATTAAGATTTAGAGAAGCATGTTTGTAACATTCTCGGACCGATCAATGAACAATGTCTTATGGTCATTTTGAGTGCCAACCTTCTAGTCCTGCAGAAATATAACGATTAAATTAGCATGTTAGCCCCACTGGGATCTGAGACTATAGATCCATGTAATCCGTTGTGATTGGGTGACCAATTTGTAGTTGCCCCATCTGGATTACTCTGCAGGAGGCAGATGCTAGATCTTACCTCCCATGAAGCGGTAATGTAGGGCACATTGTTGGGTGCCTACCACATCCCTTCTTCTCCCTAAAAAATCCTGATACTTTTTGGGATCCACCAAATGGCCAGAGGGAGATGACATTGTCCTCAGACCTAGGGGTGAGCCGAGATTAGTCTAAGCCAGGATGTCTCCACCTTGGTACTCTTGACATTTTGGCCTGGATAATTCTTGGTTGTGGAGGTGTCTTGTGTATTATAGGATGTTGTATCACATCTCTGCCATTAGCACCTTTGACTCCACTTGAAACAAGCAAAAATGTCTCTAGATATTGTCAAATGTCTCATGGGAGGTGCAATCACCCTCAGTTGAAAATCACAGTGTAAGCCAACCCTGATAATCCCATTCTTCTTTCTAGATAACTGTTGGAATGGGTAAGTGGCAATTTGGTGCATGAAATCAAGGGGAAAAAGGCTGCTGGGGAGTTTTAGGAAATGTTTTTTCTCTTTATGGAGGATAACCAGGAGGAGGTAGTTCCTTTTTCCGTCTCTGGATCTTGTAGTTTGTGGATGAAATCTAAACACGTTTTGGCCATCTCACTATCAGCATAAAGATGAAGGCAGCTCAGGAGCAAGGCAGGGCCAGGAGATTCTTAGGAAAGTAGGGCCGGAGCCCTGACGCACCTAACCTGGAGCCTGGTCCACCACTGGGCAGCTTTTTATTTGAAACAACAATTATCTTTATTGTTGGAGCTGGAGTATTCTGTTTCTTGCACCTGAATCCTTCTGAACTGAAGTCCTCAGGAGAGTGTGGCACAGTGAGGCAGGGCCCCCACTCATCCCTGCTAGGACAAGTGCCCTCTTTATTATAAGTACTGTAATACATTTCCCATCGCTGAAGTATTAAAGTGACAGGAAGTTAGGAAGGGTAGTTGGGTTTTTGGCAAGGTCAGAAAAAGAAAACCAATGTCCTGCTGTGGAGAGGGGAATGAGGAGGCCATTACAAGAATAAGGACCAGGTGCTGCTGAGCCAGGAACAGATACAAAGATCAGAGAAATGCAAGGGAAAAGCTGGTCTTAGCAGGAGAAGAGTCAGATTTAGATGTCAAGACTGATACAAGTTAATGTATGAATAATGATTTGTATGCAGACTTTTCAATATCTTGCATTTTTGACTTAACTGTATCTTGCAGGTCATTCTTATTAATGCTTAGAGAGCTTAAAAAAACATGCAGCCAAGTTATTTCATTGTATGGATGTGCTTTACCCTACTTAACCAGTCCTCAAATGATAGCATTCAGGTCAGCCCCAGTCTTACTATGACAAACAATGTCCTAGGGAACACCTTACACAGCATGTGTAGGCGTATCTGTAAGAAAAATGGGATCTCAGGGTCAATGGGCAGGTGCGCTTGTAATTGATGGAGAGTGTCGTACTGACCTCATGGGGGCTGTGTTCTCCCATCAACAATGTGCTGGGAGAAAGGGTACTTCTTTCCCCCTGGTAAGGTAAGGTGTATTATCATGATTTGATTTTGCCAAGCTCATGAGTGAAAAATGGTAGATCAATATATTTTAAATTTTCATTTTCACTGTTATGAGTGATATTAATCATCTTTTCATACATGAAACAGCTATTTGTTCTTTTCCTGTGAACTCTCTATATCTCTTACTGAAGGGTTCTTGATTTCTTTTGCTTATTAATTTGAAGAAGCTCTTTATACAGTAGGAAATGAGACTTTTTCTAGTAGGAAAATGAGCCTTTTGTATCTGATATACGTTTTTGTCTAGGTTGACTTTTGACTTCGTTTAATAGAGTCTCCTTTATGGGCCTCTTATGAAATTTATGTTTTTAGTCTTTCTTAGCAAATGAACCAGGTTCTTTCCATGGTTTACAGAATTTGGGAAGAGAGTCTAGTCTTTCCTTTTCCTATTAGTGTTAGAATCAGCCTTTTTAAACCCATCATTTTTAGCTGGAGCACATTTAAAACTTACAGGTTTACCTAAGAAGAAATGAAATTCCGTGAAGCACTGTTAAGCCTCCTTACTTGCTCTCGTCATCCGATCCTTTGTACATTTAAGTTCCTAGACATTTTGTCTTTTTGTTCACTATTACAATAGAAGAAAGATACCATTAACATTTCCTGATTGTTTATATGGCATTAAGATTTGTAATAGGTCCCAGCTGGTTCTAACACAGTGGACATATAAGGGCAGGAAGGGAGGATTCAGGGAGGACCTCTGGCTGTAGGCCAGGAGAGGCTGTTTCATTGCTGGCATTATTTAGAATTGCCAGCCCATGGTGATAATAAAAAACAAAACAAAACAAAACAAAACAAGCCAACTGAAGGTTTTATTATTGTTTCTAGCTTCTCTGCAGCAAGACACTCCTTATAGCCTGTACCCAGGGCCAATTGCCTTAACCTTGGTACACTGATCTTTCAAAGAACAGTCAAGGGTGAGAACCACTGTCACGGAGTCTTTTCTGTCCCCAATCCTCACATTCAATCATTTATCAAGTCCTGTGGGGGCTCTTACTTTTCTCACTTCTTTCACTTCTCTGTTCTTCTTCCATAAGCCTTCACTAGAGACCTTCAGCATCCATCTCTAGGACTTGGTCTCAGTCCCTACCAGTCTGTCCTCCACATTACATCCAGCCCAGGTGCTGTGCCTGTGAGTGCTAGTGCAATTCTGTCACTTTCCTTGTCACTGAGCCTTCCCTGCCTACCTGCCCATCTTCCCTCCTGCCATTCCCTTGAAATCATCTCTCTAGATCAGAGCACTGTAGGCCATTGGGAACAAACCAATCTCTTCCATGTCCCTGAAACTCTGCATTTGCTGTTCCTGACACCTGGAATTTTCTTTAACCACTGAGTTCTTATAGCATAGAAGACTTGATACCATGAATGAATGAGGTGTTTAGGAAACTGGTGTTTAGGGTCTATTATGTACGAGACTCTGAACTAAAGGTTTTGCATATTCCGTCTCATGATCACCACTTTGCAGAAGAGGAAACTGGGACTCAGAAAGGCCCAATGCCACACAGTGTTCCCATGCCAACCTCAGCATGCCACCACACTCTTCTCAAGCAAACTATATGGGGTCATATGGCCCTGTGGCCCTCAGAATGACAAAATCAGGCAGGACAGCCCTCAGTGTTTGGAATGGCATTGGAGGGGGGCCTTCTGTCAATATTTCACAGTGACATTTTCCTCATTTACTGTGACACTGACTACATCTGTGAACAGGCTCTGGGTTGTAGAATGTGTGTGTAGAGGGTTAATCATCCAGCCCATGTCAAGTCACTGATAGTACGTTTTCCTGGTGTCATTTAGCTTACTGACTACTTTCTCTTTAGTATAGCTCCCAATGAGGGCAGATGTCCTATTTTTAAATCTTTTTGATATATTTGGGAATTTTAGGAAACCAATTTGTTTAAGGGCACTTTAAACTTTCTGATGTTCAATTTCTGATATTCAATGACTACTGGATGTGATAGATGTTTGTCAAGCTCTTGGCCTGCCGAGTACCTTTGAACACCCTTACATTTGAGGACTTCTCTAAATTATGACCCTGATTGCCTGGGCTTGCTGTCCCCGCATCCCTTGCAGCTAGGGCAAAAGAATGTGGCTCAGCCTTTCACAACCAGCTGCAGGATGTCAGGTTGGAAGCATGTACCATAAAGAAGGAGGTGCTGTGCAGAATTCCTTCTAGCAAGAATGCTGAGAGACAGACTCCAACTGTCAAAGGCTGTAGCATGTCCTAGCTATAAAATCCTGTGCCCAGCATTGTTGTGGCCACCGACCAGCAGTGACCGCAGAATGCTGCGGATGCTCATGGAAACATGAGAAAAACATACACAGAGACAACTGAGTCCTGTGGAGAAATAGGGGAGAGACCGCCACTCTCTCTAGTGGGGAGCGCCGGACCACCCTTCCTAGGGGAGAGCATTCTAGGAGAGAGCGCCCCATTCTCCTGTCCCAGCAGGTTTTTATTGGGTTTGTTTGCACAGAATTCAGGTAAAACCCATTACTCATTGCCAGGAAGAAAGGATCGAACAGTAGACAACAAGGAAGTCTGAGGGCCTATTTTGAGTCAGGGTCAAAGAGCTGTAAAAGACTTTAAGGAACAAACTTCCTCTTTGGATCCTTCTCATTCAATTGAAAGCATTCTAAACAAAGCAGGTTTCACAGGATTTTACATATTCTTTCTTAGGCCTGATCACCCGGGAACCTGCCCTTTTCAGCACAGGGCTGCACCACCCTCTGTCATTGTTTCAGGCTTAGGTGGAGCAAGAGAAGGCGGCCAAGAGATTAGGAGATTTTCTCTCAGACCATGAGGACTCAGGCTTTGTCAAAGCCGAGGGGCAAGGGTCCATCACTCCCTTTTGCTGTAGCCCCCAAAGTCCTTCCTTGGGGGCCTCCCACGTGATTGTGCCTGTCTTAGGTCATTCCCCCCTTGGGGAATCTTACCCATCATTGGCTAACCGACCAAGCACTGTGGGCCAGGCAGGGTGAAGTAAAAGGAGCAGAAGTGGTGCTCCTGCCAGGGAGATAAGCTTTTGTCTCCTTGGTGGCTTACGGTTTCAAGGTTGTTCCCTTAGCCTTAGCCTAGGCAGAGGTTACAGCTTCTGATACCAGGCAGGGCAGTTCCCAACACAGCATCATGAGTGCGGGCAGAGATGCCTAAGCCCAGTGGCCATAGTATTAGCATTTCCACTAGTGGATTTTAATGGTATGATTTAGACATCACTCTTGGATAGCTATCCTCCGAGCCTGATTCTCTGGCTCTCCTGAAGATCCTGAAAAGGACTAAATATTCTTCAGTAAACTCCCTTTCTGCTTAAACTAGCTTGAATAGGTTCTATTTGCAAATCTGACTGATAAAATGAGGTTGTTTCTTATCCTGTGGCTTCTGTTTCTCTATTTTAATTGCTTTTCAATGCCTTTCTTTTCCAATCCTTGAAATTCATACATTATAATGAAACAATGAAGCACAAGAGATTACGCAGATCATTAGGGCCCAATATTAAAGACAATGTAATGTAAGGAGTCCTAAGTATTTACATTTAAGGTAGGCTCACCCTTAGTCTTCATATTCTCTACATAATTCCACAATTATAAGATGCTGCAAACTTGATAAATCCTAATTAGAAAAAAGAATATTTGGCAGGTGGAGGTCTTTTAGTAAAGAGGCATCTTTCCAGGGCAGCTCCTGAAGCCTAGTTGCCAGGCGCAGGTCATTCCTACATGAGGCCAGACCCAGCCTGGTATAAAGGCTAGAATTTTTATTCATCAGACCATCCTTGGCTGACTTTGGCCTGTGGCTCTGTTTTTCCCTCCTGCAATACTCCATCACATACAGAGAAACACATGTTTGGCTCTCAATGATAGACTTTTCTATTCTGTGATCATTGTTTTATGTATGGATTTTATATCTCTGAATGAAGAGTTAATCCCCAAAGAACTGCATATTGTGTTTCTTTTGCATTTCTTACAGCACTGAGCAGACTGTCTAAATGTTGTAAGGGTTTGTTTAATAAATATTTGCTGATTTATTTCTCTCCTGGGGCTGTGGACTCTAAATTGCATGGATGTCTCATCAGTCTTCAACAAGAGAGAGAGAACAAGAGAGAGATCTGAGAATCAATAAATAATAAACTCCAGGCATGAAGTTTGGAACCAGGAAAGTTGAGGATACAAGTCTCAGCCTTGTGTGAGTAACCCACCTTGGCTTGTCATGTATAAATTGGGGCTAAAACAATACTGACTCTAACCACCTCACAGGTTTGGGAGCTTTGTAAGACATAATGTGCACTTAAATATATTGTGATTATTATCTGGTCCACATGAAATGAGATCAGAGAAGGAAGTGGAGAAGAGACTCTAAAATTACTGTGTGGAGAAAGGATCATAGCTGACATGACCCATTGGGTTTGGCCCCACCTTCCTGGGTCCAACAGATTTTGTAGCACTGGGCTATTGGGTTTGCAAGTACATTAGGGAGCAGTAATCCTCGTCTTCAACTGCTCCTGACCAAAGCCATCAATTCTACCTCATACTTTAAAATATTTAAACCCAAAGCCCAACACCCTGTCCCACCCTCCCCTGGGTTCAGGCCCTGGTCCTCTCCTATAGCTTCAGCCTCTGGTCTCTGACCTTCTCCTCCCATTCACATGGAGGCATTTCTTGCTCCAAAAAAGCAAAGCTGATCACCTCACTCCTCTGAGCCCTGTTGCATATCTAGATCTATATATTAATGGTGTTTCTGTATCTAAAGGGGGAAGGAAGCCCAGTTATGAGGCTGCTGCAGTCAAGTGAGAGATGTTGGGTGTGTGAACTAGGGTAGATGGAGAAACGGGAAGATTTGAGAAATAACAGATAAAACGATAAACTAACTCTCTCTGTATTATTAAACAAACTGGGAAACATGGTTATCCTTAAGATTTTTTCTATTCATTCATCCAACGTGTATATATTGCAAGCCTGCTATGTGACAGACACCATTCTAGGCATTGCAGATGTGAGGGGACAACAAAGAAACAGATCCTGCCCTCTTGTAGCTCATAGTCTACTGAGAAGAGAAAGAATATACAGCAAATCAATAGGCAATCAATCAGGGCCATGGGATAGTGACTTGGAGAACTAACTGAGATAAACTGGACAGTCCTCTGAGGAGGTGCTACTTAAGCTGAACCTAGGTGAGGAGGAAGAATGAGTTGGAGGCAGAACTGGAGAATAACATCGCAGACAGAAATAAAAATGAAGGGTAAAGGCCCTTGGGTGAGAAAGAGTTTGGTATTTTCAAGAAAAACATGCCAGTGCAAGCACCAAGCAGGGTGCTGGAAAAGTAGTATGGGATGGGGTGAAGAGGAAGGCAGGAGCAATTTCTATATCAAGACTTAGTGGTCCTTGTCTGGGGCTTAAGTTTCCTTCTAAGATTGGAAGTCATTAAGTGAATTTGAGTCAGGAAGAGACATAGAATGGTTTATATATTAAAAGAGTCACTTTGGCTCCTGTGTGCAGGAGAGACTATAGGGGTCAGGGTAGAAGTAGGCATGAATGGATGTAAGGGGCAAGGTAGGACCTTGTAGTATTGGCTCTGGCTGAGTTGTCAATACTTGACTAGGAGGTGTCCAAGGACATGGAGAAAAGTGGTCAACTGTAGGATCTATTTTATGGGTCAAGTTGACTGCTTGCTGATGCAGTGACTAGATATGAGGGTAAGTGGTAGGAAGGAGGAATGACTTAGGGTGGATGGTGATGCCCTTTGCTGAGACAGTTGGGAAAAGAATGAATTTTGGAAGAAAAGTTGAGTTCAATTTTGGACATATTAAGTGTGAGGTGGTAGACACTTCAGTGGAGATGACAAATGGTGGTTGGAGAGAATTGTTTGGAGCTCTGGGAGAGGTCCTCACTATAGATACACATGTGTGAGTCATCAGTGTGTGGATGATATAACAGTCATGGGGCTGGGAGGAATTACCAGGGAGAGAGTTATAACTAGACCAGAGAAGAGGGTGGAGGACAGCCCTCCTCAGCAGTAGAAAAAACCAGGGCTGAGTTGCCTGGAGGGTGAGGTTAGAGGGAAAGCAGGAGGGTGGAGCTACCAGGCTCCAACAGAAGAAGGTGTGTCCAGGTGGAGATTTCAGTCAACTGCATCCCTGAGAGGTGGAGGAAGACAATGGCAGAAAAGTGATGAGAACACAGGATTTGGTAGCATGTGGGTCATTATGGTGACTATAATGAAAGCAGTTTGGGACCAAAACTGTACTGGATTATAGAGAAGGAGGGGTGAGAAAATATAGCTGGCAAGGGTACATAGTTTTCAAGTTTTGCTGAGAGGCTGAATCATGGATGCTTTTGCTTTTCCTGTTTTTATATTCTTATTTTCCAACAATGACCATTTATTACTTCTATCACATGCACATTGCAGATAGCAGTCCACTTATGCGAGAAGGAGAAATTCCTAGTAGAACAAGGCACACCTTCATCTTCTGTCCACTGCAACCTTTCCAACTCTAGGCTCGCTCTTCTTCACAAGCACCAATGTCTTGTCTGCTGCACTTATTTCATTCTTACTGGCGTTCACCATATGTAAAAACTTGGAGTGTGGTGCCAAGCAGTAGCCGTGACTGGGGCTCCTGCTACTCTCAGCATTTGTAAGCAACTCCACCCACCCCACACACGTCCAGGATCATTCAGTTACCCACTTACTACCCACCCAGTTTCATTCACGCACCAGTCCCACAGCTGCAGACAAAGCTCATTTCATCCTTCCTTCTACTTTCCCGGCTGGTAGAGCGGCAGGATGGGGTAAGAGGGAAAAGATTAGGGCCTCAAAGTCAGATGCATACTGGTTACTTCCTCCATCTGCCGCTTATTAATCTGTGTGACCTTGGGCAAGCCTATCTCTCAATGGTCCTGTGCCTCAGTTTCCTCACCTATAAATGAAGTTAGTAAAACCACATCCTATCCGTTTTGCGATGCCTGGAATTAAGTAAGCAGTAGCTGCGGCGGCTCTGTTTGCATCAGCGTTGAAAGGATAGTTGAGTCACAATAGGTGAGAACTAATATGCTTCAGCAATGTGACCCGCCAGTGGGGCCCCTCACATGACCGCAAGATGTCAGACAGTATCTCTCTCCCCGCACAGGGCGTGTGTTGGTCCGGTGACCCGTCTTTCCAGTCGCCCCAAACACCGGGTCTGTAATCGCGCGCCCCCCCACCCATACATAGCTGAGCCTGACGCAGCGTCGGCTCATGCGCCTTTCCTCCCTAGCCTCTCGCCACGGACCTCACGTCTCATCCCCGCCTTGCCGCCCCGCCCCCAGCCCCGGGCGCGCCCCTCTGGCTTGCCGGCTCGGGTGTCGGAGCGGCCGCGCCCACGGGCCATGACCACTGATTGGCGGAGCTGAGGCGGCAGGCGGTCCGGGGGCGCACACACCCTCTTCGTGCAGCCAATGGGTGCGCGCGCGTCATTGACTGGGCGGTCCGAGAGCCGGCAGCCCCTCAATAAGCCACATTGTTGCATGAAACTCCAGCGCAGGAGTCCCCGGCCGCCGCTAGCAACGACGAGTCACCCAGTCCAGAAGATCCGCGGACGAAAGCAGCGTGCGTGTGAGCTGGAGAGGTCCGATCACCCAAGTGGAGCCCGGTTGCGATTGTTCCCAAGTTGAGCCTTAGTGATCCTGTGACTGAAGTTAGCGCTTGACAGCCGGGCAACCCGACAAGTCTCCGGGAGTGATTTTTGAGCCTTCTAGCAGTTGTGACTCCCCAAACCTGTTTCTAGACACCCGAGACCCTTCAGCCGGGCGCGCCATCGCCGTTAGACTTATTTGTGGGTCGCTCGGACTCACTGCTCCCGGTCGTGCCGCCAAACCCGGGTAAAAAGCTGCCTGACCGCTCCGCCCTCCTTCCCCACACGCGCTCCAGCCTTGGTTTCCCAACTTGGTTTCCGCTTCGTCGGGCCGTGGTAAAATGATTGCCTCTCATCTGCTTGCCTACTTCTTCACGGAGCTCAACCATGACCAAGTGCAGAAGGTAAGTAAGCGCGGGCCGGCGTGGCTGCCTTGCCTCTGACAAAGTGGCAGGGTCCCTGGCCCTCTCTCTCTCAGCCGAAACTCTCCTTCACCCTGTGGGGACACTCTTCTCCCCCATTCCGGGGAGAGGACGTGTGAGAAGTCTGGGCGGCTGGGAAACTCGTGGGTACGAGGCGCCACGTCCGCTAGGCATGGGCAGGCTTGTGCGCGCGTGCGGGCGCTAGGGCTCCAGCTCCGCACCGCTTTCCCTCCCTACCTGCCACTCTAGCGCGCTCGCGCTTTTTTCCTTGAGTCCTTGAGGGGTGGGTCGCCTGGTTAGTAGTCTTAGACTGATGGGCCACATGGGAGTATCCCCTCCTTAGCAGTCCGAGTTCCGGCGAGAGCACGTGGGGAGAATCGTGGCGGGGGGAAGAGGCTCCGCTGCCGCGTGGGGGCGGGGGGTGGGGAGAGGGGGTTCCCGCGCTAAAGAACAGCGTTTCGGGGCAGTGCGTTCCCTTTGGAGTTCCACAGGCCTTGGGTAGGTGGGCTTGCGGAGACACCAACCTGGGAGGGAGCTGGGAAAGAGACAGAGGAACTCCGCCCGCCGCGCCCCCTCCCCGGAACTGAGGTGCCCGGAACTGAGTCTCCGCGAGGGGCGTGCGTCTCCCCCCACCCCGCGGCCTCGGACCCGCCCCGCCCGGGCCCCCGGGGCCCGCCTCCAAGTTGGGGGCGGACTTGGAATACGACTTCTGGCACTCGTGTTAGTTTCTCGGAGAGGACCGACTCCCCCCACGCCCGCTCCTCCCTTCTCCCTGGAGATTTGTGTCTCCGAAAACGAGCCTTTTACTTCCTTGGCCCTGACCTGTCGGTGCCCACCTCGCACTCTGCAGCTACTCCTCCCCGCCCCCCACGTGCCCCCCCCCCGCCTATCTTCGGCCGGGTCATTTACATAAGAAAGCCTCTAGCCCGGCCGCTGCCGGGCTCTCTCTGCCTCCGGGTGTGGGGTGGGGGTGGGGCCTAGCTGGGCCCGAGGCGCTCTCCCTCGGGAGAATTTTCTGAAGTGCTCTGGATTTCAGGATTGGCGCTGCCACGGGGTTCAGCTAGGATTTGAGAAGAGAGGATGGGCGGGGGTCGGGGATGACCAATGCTGTGAGGCAATGTCGGAGCTTTGCTCAACTACATACTTGAAGTTTCTGGGAAACTTCATTTTTTGGCGGAAAATGTCTGGGCATCGTTTGGTGGGACAACCTGGTAGCACTCCCATTTTGCGGATCCTCAGAGCCAAGGGTAGAAAGACGGTGTTACCGTCTTGGTGTTTTTAGAGCTATGGCAGATGAACCCTCCCCCCCACCCCCCAACATCATGACATTTGTTGCCCAGTCTCAGAGTAGGAAACAGTTTTTACTCTGCTTATCTGCGGCTGTTCCTCTCTCACTCCTGTGATGTAGCCCTGCTCTGCACTGTATTTCAGTTTATTTAAGAACATGTCTGTGAGCTGGGCATCTTGGCAACTTCTTTGGGCTTCTCCACCCAAGAAATGAGTTAACACTTGGAAGACTGTCATCCCTTGGCAGGTTCTCAAATTCAAAACTAGTATCTTGAATCCAAACTGAGGGTCTTCTCCGTTGGGTGAGTATCGGTCCAGGACAGTGTATTATTTTACAGATTCATTCTTTCCCAATCCAGAGGAAGGAGGGTGGGACAGGAATTGTGGAGTTGTACCACCCTCGTGTCCTGGAAGGGGCCATCTCTTTGGAAAGAGAATTAGCCAGGGTATCTGGAAATGAGTTCTAATCTCTGTTTTGTGGACTTTTTTTTTTTTTTTTTTAAAACCACAAGACCCTGAGCATGTCGCTTTGCCTCTTTGGACTGTCGGTTTCTTTTTGTAAGATGAGGATGATGATAGCGACCTTGTCCATCTTAATGGAGTTGTGATGATTAAGCACAGCAATGAGAAGACGTGTTCTCACAGGCTTCTTGACCCTTGCAGCTTCCTTTCTGTGAAGTGTCTAGGGGACACTTGGGTGTATTTTCTCTAAATTACCAGTAGGGGCAGAGTTGAGTCAGTCCTTTAGCTCGACAGGTGTCAGAACCTGGGACTTTGTCTCCTGACTTAGATGAGCCCAGCTAATTCCAGCTGTAATTACGTAGGAAGTAGGAAGAGAATCAGAGAATATTTTGGAAGCAACTTTTCACGTTGCTGCTAGAAGGAAGAATTAGGAGAGAAGGAAGACACCTGTTTAATTTTAGAGTCTTTTGAAAAGACCTTGATTTGGTTTCTTCAGAAATCCCCCACTTAACATCTTCTGGGGTGTAGTCTGAGGCGTGGAAAACGTAGGTTCACCTGCGCAGAACTAGCCCCGTCAGAGTCACTTGTCTCTTGATGGACAAGCCCAGTGTTTTGTGCCATTAAAAGGGGAATAAGGGTTATTTGTTCATTTTCCCCATTGACACTTTGAAACTCAAACACGTGATAACTACTGTGTACCAGGAACTGTTTAAAGCTTTTTATATACATTAATTCATTAACATTCCCAACAGCTCCTTGAAGTAGATACGATTATAGCAAGTCCTCACTTAATGATAGGTTCTATGACTTTAAGTTAAATGATATATTACATAGTTAAAGAAGTACAGTTTGTCTCATTTGTTCAACTTGTATCCTAATACCGTCTCTTCCCTGCTCAGAAGATAACTGTTGGTAGTAGGAATATTTTGTAGCTTTTGCGAACCATTCGTTTTGTATTGTCGAACTTCTATTTCAGACAGCTTGGGAAACACTTTTTTTTCTTTACCCTGAATGAATAAAATTCCCTCAGAGGCTCCTCAGACACAGCCAACTTCTTTAAAAAACATTTTTATTTTTCAAAGTGAAACTTCTTCAGCACCCCAAGGAGTTTGAGGGCAGTTAGGGCCCCTTTTCCAGGGGGAATCAAAACAACACACACCACAACAGTGTTCTCGAAAAATCTGGCAGTCAGAATAAGGAGATAAAATGTACTAAGAACTCAAAAACCCCAGAAAACTGGCTTCCTTTGTTCACATACTTCTGGTTTAAAAGACAACTCTTGATAACGGGTTTCTCATTATCATTGTTGAGTTTTGAAGTCAGCAAGTTTGGTTTGTTTTCCAACACTGTGTGTTGTCTGCCTTTGCCTTTCCAAAGCTGTGGGGGTGGGGGGCGGTGGCAAATCGGATCCCTGAGTTCATTGGCTATGTCTTAGCAGCACACCCCATGGCTCACGGGCATGCTTCCTTGCACTCGAGTGGCTGTTTCTGTTAACTTCCAAAGCTGGTCTCTCCACCTCAGCGCTATTGCCGTTTTGAGATGGGTTAGCCCACGTGAGGGGTTATCCCAGTCTATCTTAAAGACCCAAATTTACAGAGGCATAAGCTGTTTTGGTTTTGTTTTTACTCTTCCTTTAGAGAATTAGTTTTCAACTCTTAGTGATCCTCCCCTCCCCACACTGGATATTCATAATATTTGGAGACATTTTTGGTTATCACAAGGCAGGTGGGTGGTGATGTGTTATTGCATCCAGTAAGTGGAGGCAAGGGATGCAGTTAACATCCTGCAGTGCACAGCACAGCCCCTTCACAGCAGACTTTTCTGGCCCAAAATATGTATAGGTTGAGAAATTGCATTATAAGAATATGGTCCATTCCCCTTCAGTTTTACAGGGGGTCCGTTCGGACCATAGCTCTCAGTGTGCCATATCATGGGACAGTCATTGTGGGAATGGCTTTTTACAGAAGATGAATCTAAGGTGAGGTCTACAGATCCACAGCAGTCAGTGGATGTCCATTACCCCTGGCTAAAGTGTGGGTTACCTGGGTTACTGTTTTTCTGTCTTCAACCAGAAGAATGTGAGTGACAGAAGCATTCTAGGAAGCCAGTGGGAGAGGTCTTCTCAGCTGTCCCCAGGAGAGTCTCACTCTGCTGTTGCTGGGGTTTCCATGGAGGCTGGGCATCTGCCAGGCTTCTGAATGCGGCAGGCATGTGTGCTGGATGAACATGAGCTTGGGAGCTCCTGTAGCTGTGAGCAGAGGAGAGGGGCCACTGATTCCTAGTGAGGGACAGTCCAGCAGTCACCAGGAGAGGCTGTGTGGGGAGGTGTAAGACCAGGCTCCCTGGGGTTGAGCCCTAGCTCACTGCAGAATCAGCTGTGCGCACTTGGGCTGGTTAATGTATCCTCTCTAGGCGTGTTTTTTCCTCTTGTAAAATGGAGAGTGTTTGGATAACACCTTACTGGGGTTGGTGTAAGGATGAAAGAGTGCATTAATATATGTGAAACTCTTAGACTGTGCCTGACACATGATCAGTACTTTGTGTGTTCAGGATTTGTACATAAAGGCAGATACTGAGATACTCTGCTGCGCTATTCATTGGGGAGGGAGCAAAAGAGACCCTGCGTTTTTCCCAAGGGCTTTTAGGGCACAGAGGTTGTGACTCATTTTACACTGTTTGATGTCAGATTGGAGTGAGGTTCTGACCCATTTACGCACTCTGATGCCAGACTGGAGCAGAGGACAGGGAGGGCGGAAGAGTGGAAAGTTCCTAAAGCCGAGGTATTAAGGAAGTGTCCTTATTGTCCCTTCAATTTCTGAAAACTTTTTTTGTGGACAGAGGAGACCCGTCTTTGAGCTCTTCCTCCAGCTGCTTTCTTTCTGGTCCTCTGGGGAGCTAGCACCCCTACTGGGAGTCTCTGGGACACCTTGGTTATTGGTGTGCCTCGGGTCGAAGTGTCCTCCAGGAGAGACACAGCTGCACTGAAGAATTGCAGCATTAGTTCAAACCCTTCTCACTGTAGAAACCTAGTCACCTCCTCAGTACCTGCCCCAGAGGGCAGGACAGAGGCTCCCAGGGCAGTTGCTGAGGCCAGTTTTGCTGGAGTTGGCCAGCGAGACACTTGGCTCATCCTTCTTCACATCTGCCCCAGAGTTTGGCTTCCCGTGGGAGAGACTGAGCAGCCCTGTGCTGTCACAGGTCCAGGTCGTGGGAGGTTTTGGTCTCACTGACCCCATAGGGTTTCACTGGAGGGAACAGTCATTCTCACATGGGTGGAGGGTCCCTGGCCATTCTGGGCCTCAGCAGAGATATTTTTGTCCCTCATACAGAGGCTGTGGGCTCTCCCTTGTGGCCCCTCCTGACAGGAATACCTGGGGTTCTTGACAAAGCCAAAGGGGGCCCTTTGTGTGGAACCCACACCCTACTCCCCTCAGCCCTGTGCAGCCTTGTCTTGTCTAAACCCAGTGGGGAGTCTTGACTTTGTTCCCTGGGGAACAGGAGCCAGAGAACCCCCCATTCTCCTGGAGTGCTGCCCTCTTCCTGTGGTGGCCGTGCTCTCTGCACTTTCACCTGTGGATCTCTAGGCATTTCCTTGACATTGCTTCCTAGAAGGCACTTTCAATCAGGACGGAGAACTTGGCCTTGAGAGCCCATGGCACCCACGCACCGACCCACCCAGCCTTCCTGCCCCTCTACACCCTCAGCTCAGTAGCCCCTCCCTGGAGGCGGTCCCTGTTTTTGAAAGGCATTCCCAACCTCTTCCTTCTGGTATCTGCATATTGTCTGATAGGGAATGAAGCCAGATAAGCCATCTGGCAGCTTTAATTAGGGTTAAGTGAGGGCATCTGAAGCTGCCACTTACTCTTTTTCTTATTTGAGGGACTTTCCCCTCTGGCTACCTGCTTCCTCCCTAGTTTTCCTGAATCAGCCCTTCCTGATGAAGCCTGCAGCCAGCCTGGTCCTATCAGTTCCTCCCCTGCCCGCCTGCATTTCCTAAAGGTCTTAAAATTACTTCCTAAGTGCTGGGCCTTGTCCCTGAGCTTTCCTATAGCTCAGGCCCTCCTTGAGCAGCCCTCCAGGGCAGACATTATTAACCTGCTATTCAGATGAAGACACCAAGGCCTAGAAAGTGACAGCACCTTGCTCAAGGGCAAGTCAGGATTCACACCCAGGTGGTGTGACTCCAGAGCCCAGGCCCTGAACCCCAGTGTGGGGCTCCCCAGGACAACTGGAGATAGCCAGTTGTGTTTCAGTTTCACAGAATTATGTGTCAGGTGCCAGTTGAGGAGGAAGACCTTAGGGATAATCTAGTCCAAACCCTTCATTTTACGGATAAGGAAAAGTGTCCCTCAGTGCTGTGTACTTGGGGACCAGCCGAAGCTTACACGGGACAGCTCCAGAGCAAGAACCCCGTCTCTCGATCCCTATCCCATTTCCTTTCAGCACCACTGGCGCAGCATGAGCTCTCCTCATCCATCACTCGGGTGTGGGCTCCCCGAGAACAGAGGCAGGATCTGCTTTGTGGCCTGTACCTAGGGTGACCCTGTAATTTATTGTCCAAACTCAGCCACTTTCGAGAGGGAAAGGGGGCTCTATTAATAGTTACACCACTACGACAGTGTAAACTGAGATTGTCTTGGACAAACGGGACCTGTGGTTGCCCTGCCAGTGGTGGACATGACCATGGGGTTCATGGGGAAGACCCTGAATGTGATGCAGAAGCACAGATTCAAAGGGATTTGGTCCAGCAGGCAGACAGTGGGCACCAGACAGGAGTGGGGGCTGTCCAGGGGATGCAGAATCTGATCCTTAGGGGACCTGGGGTACTGGCCAGGACAGACAGGCAGACAGAGAGGAAACTGTGCTGCTGCCAGGATCATGGACAGCAAGGACCCAGCCCTGAAGAACAAGGTCAAGCTCAGAGTCCCTGGGCAGTCTGGAACAGCCAGCTCTTCCCCTTCACTCAAGTTACCCTCCTCCTTTCTTTGCTCTCCATGGCCCCTTATATGTAACCATAACCAATTTGTCTCGAGCACCTACTATATCTCAATACTGAGGTAGCTGCTGGCATCACACATACAAAGTTGGTAACATGCAGTCAGTGCCTTTAGTGCTCTGCTACCAGTGAGGGGAGAGACGCAAGGTGGCAAAAGTGCATTGACGTCACGGCTGGGGCACTTGGGAAGGCAACCCGGGAGAGACATTTGTGCTGGGCCCTGAAAAGGCAAGTGAGAGTTCACTAGGCCAGAGGAGGAGAACATTCTAGGCATGAGGTCAGCACATACATGTGTTTCTACCCTTTGTAAGACAAACACCCCTCAGAATTGTACTGATGTGTGTGATTTTAGTTATTACAAATCAGGATTTTATTACTGTGAAAGAAACTGCCTGCTCTCTGCTCTTACCTTCAGTTTGGAATGATTTGCTGGCATATTTGTCTCCCACCAACAGACTGAGCCCTTTGCAGGCCAAGGCCGGGGTCTCCTTGATGCCGATATCCTCAGTGCCTGTCCCTGGCACATTCAATTTAGTTTTCATTCTATATGTGTGGGAAAGTGAATTGTGCCAAGGTCATGCACATCTGGGACATATTATTTCTTTGCATTGCTGCCCCCCACACAGAACAAAATGTTCGAGGATGGGAGGGCCCTGGGTCGGGTGTCCCGAATGCCCATCTCCTGGACCACAGACAAGACCTGCTGCCCGAGGTCTGTCTGGCTGTAATTTGATGCAGCCCAGAGCAAGAACTGGAAGAACAGGAAACCCTGTGACTCACAACGGTGCAACAGGATCCTGGAGGAGTGCCTGTCAGCTCCACACTTACCTGCCACCCCAGGCTTGTTAGTACACAGGGCTCCAGAGCTGAAATCCCCTTGAGGTGGCCTGGTAGGCCCTAGTCCCCAGTCAGGGTCTGCCGTGTCCCATCTGAAGAAGGTGTGGCAGATCTGTTACCTTTGGCTAGCTGCGTTTCAGAAGACAAGAGCCTTAAAGAATCCAGGATCTGCTATGTTTTTTTCTCCCTGACATCTTTTGTTGCTCTTTGTACAGCCTTAGTCCTCTCAGAAGTCTTTGAAGGCATTAATACTAATGAAGTCACTGACATCAGTTACCTGGCTTTCCTGGGATGGGCACACCTGTGCTCTAGGTTAGGGCATTTGGCTGGCCACCGGATGCATGGGTCCTGCCAGGGACTTGGCCTGTGGTTTGGGGAAGCTTCTCTAAGCCTTGGTTTCCTCATCAAAGATTTGTGGTAAAACACTGGTAAAGGAATAATTCAAAAACTAGGAAATTCTTTCAGAACTAAGTTGCAAGCAGGTGTGAGCACCCAGTCACTGGCAGGCATGCAGATTATGGCTCTCCCTTCTGGTTTGACCTCTTTTGAACTCTGGTCTCTTTTGGCTCTCTGACCGTGCCTGGGGGCAGAGTGGGGCCTAGTCAGTGCCTTGTCCTTTCTTCTGCCTATATTTTCAAGTTGAAGTGTAATATATACAGGAAACTGAGCATACCAGGTAAGCACCACCCAGATCCAGTAATAAATCAGCACCAGCACTAACCATCACTTAGTGTAATCACTATGCTGACTTGTACCAGCATAGATCTATTTCTGTACTTAATATAAATGGACTTAAATACGGAGTGTCTCTCATCATGTCTGGCTGTTTCACACAACTTTATGTTGTGAGATTTACCTAAGTATGTTGTTACACGTGGTGGTCGGTGATGCCTTCTCATCACTGTGTGGTATCCCCGCCCTGTACCTCCAACCCTGTTTTGACTTGCTGAATTAAAGCAGATGAGACTATACCAGAGGGTATGGTGCTTTCTAAAATTCTTTTGAGGAAGCTAGGTTGGAGGCTTGGATATATATCTTTAGGATAAGAACACGGGTACTGTGTTCCGAAATTCAAGCTGAAATTCAATCAGTTGGTCTGGTTGGGGTCTAGAAGGAGCTAAAAGGGAGGAATTCGCTAGTGTTTATCCAGCACCTTCTGGAGAATGGCTCTAGTGATTGAATCAGAGACACCCAAAGAGTGGAGAAAGGAAGTTCAGTGGTGCCTCTGTTTCCTTGGCCCTGATGACTATATACTCGTGGAGCTGCTTTCTTATCTGATTTGGCAGTTTTGAACTCAGTACACTTGAGTTCATCCTTCTACCAGGAGGGTGTGTCCTGTAGAAATGAGCGTTTACTCAGTCAAGTATTTTATGTGTGCTGAGTAAAAGGATTAGGTGATATGATTCAGCTTCTGGTAAAAATAATCCCTAGGACAAGAGTCTTGGAAAAGGCAGGGATGATTACCTAAAAATTTAAGACAAAGGATAGTTCATGGGAGTGGGTACTGAGCTCTGACAGTCAAGGCGAAAAGGACAACGCTCCTGGAGTCAGTCATTTTAATTCCCGCAGCAGGAAGCACGGCTCGTCCGGGCAGCCAGACTTTCTCCTGACGTTAATCCTGCAGAGAGTTGACTGGTGAGCAACAGTGAACAACGCAGCACCTTTAGACAGTGGAGCGTCTTTATTATCCTTCCTTCCCATGATCCCTTGACTAAAAGCGATAGGATTAAATCATGCTCATTGTGAAGGCACTGCATTTAGGAGGTAATGTCATGTAGCGATGGTGAGTAGCTTTCTGGTCATAGAATTCATAATCTCCTTCCAGGATCTTGGGCTGGCTCACACCTCCTGAGCCTTTTCATGTGATCTCTCTAATGTCTCCAGGTCAACATATATTCCCTGACTTGTATATGTACTATAGGTTCTTAGCCCAGAAGCAAGTTCCTCTGAATGCTGGTCTCACAGGCTACTCATTCACACCTGTGACACTTCCTGTGGGTGCCAGGCATTGTGCTTGCCTTTCTGATCCTACTGAGACCCATCCTTCCATTCATTTCAGAGACATTTATTGGGTCAATAGTGTGAGCTGAGTTCTGTGCTCTTATAAAGTCATAGGGAGCAGGAATCTTGATTTCTTTATTTTTTTGGGGGGGATGGGGGGAGGATGTTTTGTGTGTGTGTGTTGTACAACCATCACCACTATCCATTTCCAGAATTGATTTCTTTTAAAATTATGACCTAGTTTGTGTTTTGCATAAACTGGTTTTCAATAAAGGTTATAAAATGGGAGAAGCTGGGGTCCCAGCAGTGGTCCGAGACTCAAGGATTAAATAGTATGAATAAGATTCGGATGTTGAAATGTAAGGGTTCTTCTAGCACTTCACTGTGAACTGCCTAAAGTATTCAAGGTTGAATTTGCAGTGCTTACATAACAAGCCGTCCAAGTTGGAAGAGTGCTCTCTCCCACACATAAACAGTTTGGTCAGGACCATTCTCCCGCTGGAACTCGAGTTTGGCAGTAGCCGCCAGCCATTCCATTGGAAGTTACCTCGGGGTGACATGGGACCTTCCTGACCTGTAGTGGGATTTCCATTTGTTGTTTTTGACAATAGAGTAAGGTGACTGGGGATCCAGGTTCTAGTCTCACGTGTGTGGCCTTGGCCTGCTCCCAGGCCAAGGCTACTCCCTGGCCTCAGTTTCTCTGAGGTCCCTTTCTGGCTCTCACCTCCAGACCATCCATTCTGGGGCTTCCCATACCTGCTGGGGCCAGGCCGTCCCACCAGGCCACTGTGCACGTTCAAGTAGCCCTTCTACCAGAGCGACTCCCTGCTCCCTCCATTCCTTGCATCGTTGCTGTGACGTGATTTCCTCTCCTTTTAGTGCTAGTCTGGAGGGAAATGTGGACCCTTAAGGAGATGGGCTTCCCATTTGGGGTGTTACTCTATTTCATAGAAAGTAAGGGGTTAATTCCCTTTAGACCTCCTCCTGCCTCTACCCATAATTTTGTAGAGGAAGTGGCATGTCTGAGTGGTGTGTTGAGAAAGAAACTGATCAAGATTGCCCAATGAGGAAGTTCTAATCTCAAGATTGCTACATAGATGTCCTCTGACACTACTATCTATTTTTCTTTAATATGCACTCTTGTCCATCCAGGCAGGCGGCTTCCCCATACTTCAGCCAAGCTTTGCTGCTGGCCTGCTTGTGTTTCCCCAGCCTAGAATGACCCTTCCTTCACCCTTTTAAAGAGAAGCAGCCCAGTGTGATAGGCTACTCCCCCACTGCAGAAAGAGAAGGGACAATTTGGGGAAACAGCCTCTGTTTTGTTAACTCTGAATGTGACTAAGTAGAGTTAAGAAATGTCCTTAATCCCAGGGTGCCACTTGTCAGAGGGCAGCCTAGGAGAGGAGAAGGGCTGCAGAGAGAAGAAGGGCTATAGGGCTTTATGTTCACTGCCCCGTTTATGCCAATGACTCTGTGGTGTTGGGCTGTGCATCCCGTTTCATAGGGAGCAACTGGGGCTCAGACAGAGTGATTCATCCGATGTTACACACCCGTGCAAATGCTAGAGCCAGGATTCGAACACTGATTTTTCTGGTGCCACAGCCTGTCCTTTACCATTAGCAGCTGCAGAATGAGGATTGGCCTGAATGATTCTGCGCTGATAATTTCCAATTAAGTACAAGGTTTGTTTTTCCAATTCCCAACACCCAGGGTCAACCCAGGATTATTTTACACTGAGCCTAATATCTTCACTACTGACTTTCAGAGACCCCAGGCAGGAAGATGGTGAAAATGACTTTAAGAATGTTGATCAGACATTCTCACCGTTGTCACATTGTTGGCGTGGTGGACACCAGCCCAAGGGGAGGGGAAGAGGTTTGATCACTCTGCCCTAAGGTGTCAGCTGGATTAGTCTGGAATGGATCTTTGGAATTCCTAATGTTTTTTGTTTTTTTAATTCCTCATGTCATTCTGATGTGCTGCCAAGTTAGTAACTCTTATCCCAAGTGGCAGAATGGAGACTAGACAGAAGTTACCAGAAAAATAGTTTTACCTTAGACTGAAGAAAAGCTTTCTAACAACTAGCACTAACCAACAATAGGGGCTAATCAACTTAGAGAAGTAGTGAGCCTATCATGCTTGGAAGCATTCAATGAACTGAGGCCTGATGACTTATTGGGGTGAGAGAGACAAACTTGAATGTGGTCTGTGTTCCGTGGAATTAAATGTGTTTCCCCAAGGGTCTTTCTTTTCTAAGAGTGAGTATTTTTAGCCGTGATCCTACTGTCCCATGTCCTAAATGACTTTCCCCCATGACTTTGGGCCTGGCTCTCTCTCCCTCTCTCTGGTGGCACTGTGGGTAAAATTGGCAGGATTCTGCAAAGTGCATTCACTTCCTTCCCATTCCAGGAAAACTTTCTTTGTATGGAGGCTGCTTTTCGTTTCGAACTTCTATCTCCCTTGGCCACCCTTCACCCAGCACAGCAGGGCCAGCCAAAGCTGGGTGGGCCCCAGCAGTGTGTTTAGGAATCTGTGACATTAGGTGATTAACCACCCTTCGTGAATGGCCCTAATAAACTCAAGGTGGAGACACTATTATGCTGTGTAAGAGAGAAAGTTTTGGCTGAGGTGCTGTAGTTGCATTTCATATCCTCTCTCTTAGTTCCATGTGATGGAGAGGAAACTGAGGCCCTGGGGCCACCCAAGAAACCACAGGGTGGGGAATGTCTGCCCACCTGGGAGGCCAGGCAAGGGTGCTGGTCCCAAGGGCCTGACTTTAGAGCCAGACACACCTAACTTCTAGGTCTTCCCCTCACCACCAAGTGACCTGCTATGAAAGGACAGTGGGGGTGAAGTCAGTAAAGCCATAGGTCAGTGTCTTACAAGTAAGAAATGCTTGACAGAAGGTTCGCTGCTGTAACTATCAGTATCTCTTTTATCTGCCATTGAACACTGAAGATGATTGTAATCAATTGGGTAAAGGGCATCCGACGGAGTGAAGGTTGACTGTTTAACTTGTTAGAGTCTTTGAAGGTTAAAAATGAGAATTGTCAACTGGATTGTTTCCAACAAGCCTCTCTCAGCTTAAATATCAAAGTTAAACTAAGAATGGCCACTGCAGAACTGGGGCCACTCCACCTTTGCTCTTTGGTGTACGTGACATCACACTCCAAGAAGTGATGGTACAGCCTCTTAAGAAGGCTCTGCTGTCCCGTGTGGGTATTCTCCTGCTTTCTTTTCAACACTCAGGGCCATCTGCTGAGTGGGGAGTGGGTGGCCGCGAGGCCCTAGCCCTCTCCTCTCTTTGGAAAAGTAGTAACGTGGGAGCTTCAACTCTGTCATATATCAAACTCACGATGATGGCCAGTGACATGTCTGCTGCCCCTGCTTCCCTACGCCTTGCTGGGTCAGCTCCATGGGCCATGCCGGCTGCTGTGTGCCCTTTGTGTCTGCATTGGGGGATGACAGGAAGAGAAGATGTCCTTTTAATGGACAAGGCTAGCCTGAGTGTCCCACCATGCCATTTGGCCTATATCGACCCTGTTGTTCAACAGAAGAGGGGCATTTATCTACCAGAGTGGACAGGAACACAGATGGTCCAGGTCGCCCAGTCTAATCCTGGCTTTCCCCTTCGTATTTGTGTGACTTTGGGCATGTTTCCTCTCCCTTTTGGTAGAAGGTGGTTATAACACTGCTTGCCTCACAGGGCTGTTGTGAGAATTTAAATGAGTTAATGGGTGTGAACCTTGAGAACAAGGTCAGTGCCACAGAGGGTTTTCTGGTATTACTATTGCCCACAGGGCATCCCGGGCTATTCCTGGATATAGCCTGGCATTGGCTTTTAGTCTGGTGGTCCTGGACTTTGTACATTCACATCAAGATGCGTAAGCCACGAGGCAGCCTTCTTGGACCAGCCCAGGTGTCATCGGGTCTGAAACAGGCTGCCCCTGCCATGGTTCAAGTTGCCCTGGGCCAGGATCACTGGAGATTTGTCTCCCACTGCACCAGCCGAGAGGGGTCTTGTCTGAAGCTATACCTGTTGACCTTTTGGGGAGCCCCAGACAACATTGTAGGGGAGGCCAGGCCTCCTCGGGAGCACCCTGGCTCCCCCTATGTTGCGGAAAACCCACATCAGTGACCCAGCTTGGGCTGGGGTTGGCGTCCCACCACCTGGGAGGCTGAGGCAGATGGTGAGCTCCAGGCCAGTAAGGTGCCAGGAACCTGAAATCAGAACCGGAATGGACTGTTGGATTCTTCCTGCCTGCTTCAGACTGGTGGGCTTAGTCTGGGGAAACTCTTTAATAAACGCTGACAACAAAGAGTTCTGGGAAATTGTCATTTCTGCGAATTGGAAACCCAACATGACAAACCTGGTCTGTCTGCGGGGAGTGGGGGCAGAAGAGCAGTGGCCTAGGGCCTTTACCACTTCTCGGCTCCGACTTACCCTCTCTCACCTGGTGGGTGAACAATGTGGCCAGCTTTGCTGTGTGGTGACTTGGCTGTGGTGGAGGGGGCTGGGCCGACCCACCGGACTCCATCTTGCTTACAGCTGCTTTCCGCATTTTACTCCAGGTTCTGATCTTTCACTTTCTGGGATGTTACAAGAGTGCTGAAAGATTGAGTATACTGATCAGGATATTTGAAATGATCTGAAAAGGGCCAATCTCATTATCCTATAAGGGCAGAAACAGGCCCGAAGAGAAGAACACACCCCAGCCCCACAGGGAGTTAGGGCACAGCCAGGAAGAGAGCAGATGTGAGGAAGGAGACACAACGGGAGACACTGGGATTGTCCTTCTGCTGTTTTCCTGGAAATCCTAGGCCACACATTTGGGTAAAAGAGAATCTAACAAAAGTTGACTAAAAGGCTGGAAAATATAGTAGGCCATACTATTAATGGGGACATTTGTCTGGGAAAGCTAATAAAAATTTACGCTTCTTTGTTGGAGTTGGTTAAGGGCAAGAAGCACTAGGGCACTGACTTGTGTTGCCCTCAGGAACAACTGTGGCGATGGTTATCAGCCGAGCTTTGCCTTTGGAAATCCTGGAGTTCTGGAGTTGGGAGGAGCAGGGTCCCTTTTGGGCCCTCATTGTGCTGACAGGACTGTGAGGACCCCGGTCTTCACACCTTGAGGGCACAGCAGGGGCCTGGCCCAAGGCTCCTGACCCTCTCAACCCCCACTCTCCGTGACCAGCAGCTCCCCCGCGTCATGGACCCTGCTGTTGAGAACGGGGAAATCTGTGCCTCTTTGGATGGATTGCTATCTGATCTTTTCTTAGTTGTAGAAAATTGGCAATATTTATGGCCGAGGCAGATGGATACTTTCAAGAAGGAAACTGCTTCAGAAGGACTCCCGATACTTCTCCTTCTCCTGGTATTATGTTTGGGAGAAGTCCATGTAAGTTTATTTTGGGAACAAGATCAATGACATAACTATGGAAAGCTGCCTTCATCTCTGAGATGAGGATAGGTTGCGTTACTATTTGTGTAGGGTCTCTGTTATGCGTCAGGCACTATGCTAGGCTCCGGGGATGCGGGGAGCAAACAGACGTGGCTCTTCTTGCCCTTGGTGCTTATATCTGGACACTAATAAATGTATATTGCCAAAATGTGGAGGGTTTTGTGGAAGGAAAAGCCTGAGCTCTCAGAATAGCGGGAGGACAGACTGTTTTATTGGGAGGGTCAGGGAAGGCCTCTGTGGAGAGAGGCTTGAAGGGCTGGTAAGAGGTCAGATGGCAGGTGATCAGTGGCAGATGGAGAGTGGGGTAAGGAGCTGTAGGGCCCTTGTGAACAGGCCGCGGGGTGGAAGGACGAGTTGGGTGAGTTGGGGACTGAACCAAAGGTAAAGTCTGCACAGAAGTGCAGAGGTATGCATTGAGATTAGGAGGTGGGGAGAGGCCAGATGGTACAGGGCCTTGGAAGGATTTCCAAGGGGTTTGGTTCTAATGGAAAGTCACTGAAAGGTTCTAAGCAGGAAAATAATAGCAGAGTCTAGCTGGGGGTGGAAAATGGTGGAAGAGATAAAAGTAGAATTGAGGACTGTAAGCCCAGGCAGGAGATGGCGGCTGCTTGGCCTAGGATGAGGGTTAAAAGGCCTTGTGAGATGTGTGTGAGGGATTAAGAGATGAGGGTCAGTAATGAACTCTGGTTCAAGGAGTGTCTTAAAATTAAACCTCTTTTTCAAAAATTTTCAGAGGTGTTTTATTTATTTATTTTTAGAGAAGGGAAGGGAGGGAGAAAGAGAGGGAAACATCAATGTGTGTTCTCCTCATGCGCCCCCTACTGGAGACCTGGCCCGCAACCCAGGCATGTGCCCTGACTGGGAATTTAACCCTCTACTCTTTGAAGACTGGCACTCAATTCACTTAGCTACACCAGCCAGGGCTATTTTTCTAATTTTAATTTTTAGCTTAGTTTCTTTTAAATGACAAAGTCTTGTCAAATGGATTCTGGTTAAATGGTCTTGCATAACCTATATATAACAGATTTTGTTCTTTTGAAGGGTTGAGTGGTGTTCTCTGATATAGATGCATACCATAATTTATTTAACTTATGGGCCTCCACTCTTGTTTTCCCCTTTTTGCAGGTTGACCAGTATCTCTATCACATGCGTCTTTCTGATGAGACCCTTCTGGAGATTTCTAAGCGGTTTCGCAAGGAGATGGAGAAGGGGCTGGGAGCTACCACCCACCCCACTGCCTCAGTGAAGATGCTGCCCACCTTTGTGAGGTCTACTCCAGACGGGACAGGTACTGTGCCGTGGGGCAGTGTGGTGGAGGGGATGTCTCTGGCTGCTCCACTGCTGGTGGGACACTTGGGTGGCTTTGCTCAGGGACCTAGGGAACTGTCTATCAGTGAAGGTTCTCTGGTTTGCAGCCTGGCTAATTTAAGCATGAAGCAAATTTAACGAAGTCTGTGTGGCAGGTTAGACAGGAAGACTGGCAGAGAAGCAGCCTTGGCAGTCAAGGTAGAAGTATGTCCTTGTCAGGCTGAGCAGGGCCTTGCTGTCAGGCATCTGGTTCCCGTTCATGTGCTGAGGAAGGCTGCTTGGCTTAGTTTGGGATTTTACAGTCCTGCTGAGATTGCTCTCAGTGGTGGTGATGAACGACAAATGTGCCACAGATGGTCATGGCCACGGGCCGTGGCAGCCTCTGGCCCACCTCACCAGCACATTCCATAGTCTTACTGGAGAAACAGTGCGGTACAGATCGTCCTAGATTGTTCCTGAACTCATTAAAAAAAAGAGTATTAAATGTCCAAATAGACTTCGGAGAATTCGAAGAGTCACAGTGCATATTAAGATATTAAAGGCTCTAAAGTTGTGCGATAACTTCAAGCTTTGTTTAATCCCGTTATTTGGATTCAGCATTTCTATTTCATGGCGTACCACCAAGCAAGTGATGAATCAAAATGGAGCAAAGGGCATGGTGGAGACTGAAGTTGGAGCATGGACTGGGGATCACAGAAGGCCTTGCATGACTGCCTAAAACTTCGAGTCTTTTTTCAGTAACCACTGGTGAATAACCGAAAGCTTTTGAGGGGTGTGAGGAGAGCTGTCTCGGTGTAACAGGCATCATCAGCAGTATATGCAGAGTGGAGGGGGCGTGGAGCAGCTTGTGGAGCACAGGACAGTGGCCCAGGTGGCATGTGGTCGGCAGGGCTGAGAGAGAATTCTATGGTGATTCCAGGATGTTAAGCCCAGCTGCCTGGGGGTGGCGATATCCTCAGAGAAGGGAATAGTCGCCCTGGCTGGTGTGGTTCAGTGGACTGAGTCCCAGCCTGTGAACCAAAGTGTCGCTGGATCAGGTCCCAGTCAGGGCACACACCTGGGTTGTAGGCCAGGTCCTCAGTAGGGTGTGCTTGAGAGACACCCACACATTGATGTTTCTCTCCCTTTCTCCCTCCCTCCACCTCTCTCTAAAAAATAAATAAATAAAATTTTAAAAGAGAGAGAGAGAGAAGGGAAAGGAGCCAAGTTGTGTCATTCGGCTTGTTTCATTTAACTTTCCCAATCACCCTCCATTTTGGAGGTGAGGGAGCTGTGGGGCCATGAAGGGTGAAGGGTGTTGGACAGCCACCCACTTCTAGAGGGTGGGAGAAGGGGCCCGAGAGCCGGGGCAGCTGAAGAACCGGGAAGTCCCAGAACCTGAGGGAGGAGAGCGCATGCCAAGGAGCTGGTCACCAGTGCGGCATCTGCAGAGAAGTCCCGGGAGTGGGGGTTGGGGGCTGGGACAGGGCTCATTCACACGCCACGTGCCTTCAGTATTTCCATCACACCTGTGTCCTTGAGGCTTACCTGCCTGAGAGCCGCTAGGGACCTAGTTTGGCTAACAAGAAATTGTACCTTTCTGTGATTCTTAAAGTATGTATTTGCTGAAGACTCGGGACCCAGCCTGGACCCAAGGGTGTGCGTGACCTTGTTTGGGATTGTCCTCTGACTGTGTGTGTCTCAGTCCTTCAAAGAGCTCCGTGGGGTGAGGGGCCTCCCCCAGTTCTCCAGTGTCCCTTGTGTGCCCTGGAGTTTGGCACCTATTGTAGCTGCCACTCCCTCTGACTGGTGGCCACGCTTGTTTCTTTTGTTTCTATTTGACATTTTGATAAATCTACCAGTTCCTTAAGGCCAAGGACCTTGTCTTTATTTCAGGCCCTAGCACTAAGTCAGTACCTGAATATTTACTAAACGTGTATCATGGGTAAGGGCTTTCTCCAACATGTACTAGCTCATTTACTTTTACAAAGCCCTACAAGGAAGCGGGTACCAATTTTATACACACACACACACACACACACACATACATATATACATATACATATATATTTTTTTAGATGAGGAATTTGAATCACTTGCCTAAGGCCACACAGCTAATGAGAGGGTGAGAGGCCTGGTCAGGATTCAAACTCATCTATGTCAAAGGTCAGGCATTAGGACATCATGTCGCATGAGCACGATCAGAGCAAGCCAGAACAAGGTATGGGACCCGATTTTTTTCTTCTCATCGCTTTTCTGAGATTGGAGGCACAGAGCTCCCCTCTGTCTCTTGAGGTTTGCCCTGATGGCTGCACTGTGTGGTCATTAGTCTCCTTCCCTGGTCTCAGGACCGGGTCCTGGGAGCCCATGTGTGCCCCCGCTCTGCCCCAGTGTGGAGCAGCAGGTACACGTTTGGCCTCTGTGAGCGTGAGTTGCCTGGATCGAGGACGGGAGCCAGAGGCCAACTCCTGTGTCTGCCTGGGGCTGGAGGGTCTGGGGCAGGATTTGTCTGCCTGACCTTTCCATGCAGAAACAGTGAGACTTTACACGGTGTTTGGGAAACCCAGAGTGCCTCTTTATAATCGCAAATTCTACAGTGAGCGGAGATGGTGTGTAAAAGGAGTACTGTGTTGAAGTTTTATTCACTTAAGCAGAGCAAGTGCCCCTTAGAGAACTGGAGACCAGATGACAGGAAACCCAGCCCCCAGCCCTGTGGGTTTTCGCTGGTGGGAGGGCCCAGGGCTGAGCTCTTTGTCTCCACTCCCTGGGACTCAACCTTTTCTCCTTTGGACAGTGAGAGGTGGATCCAGCAGACCCAGTCTGTTTGCACGTGTACTAGAACTAGAGTGTTGGAGTATTTACACAGTTTCTTGCAATACTGTAAAGAGGGGAAAACCTGAATGTCCATCAGTTGGGCACTGGTCAGCTAATGCAGAAAACAGTCCTCTGCAACTGATCCCAAAGCATGGGATAGATTTATCTGTATTTATATTCTGCGGAGTCATGTATACGTGTGTGTGTGCAGAGGTGTATAATGTTTCAAGCATATACTCGTATATTGAACTACTGATACTGGTTATCCTGGGATGTGAGGCTGGCAATAACTAGTAAAGTTGAAAGGTGTGTGTATGACAACTCAGCAATTCCAGCTATAACTTGAATGGACTCCCATATGAACTCAAGGAGACGTGTCCAAGAATGCTGACGGCAGTGTTGCTTATGACAGCATTTTGGGAATAGTTTATGGAAGAGTCTCATGGTGGCATGCTATATAGCATGGTGCATCAGTGAGCATGTGTAAATTGGGCACATCTCAAAAACCATGAGTGATGCATTGTAGATGGCCATGAACCGCATGGCAGTTGAATGTCAATGAAAAAAGTCACTCAGAGCAATGCTACTCATTGCTCATGGACATCCACGCGTCATGAGATTATTTAAACTGGGAGACGCACACCAGATGCTTGAGAGAGGTGCTCTGGGGAGAGAAAGGGAACTGTGGGGGGGACGGGGGAGCCTGTAACTGAAAGTGGTCGGCACCAGGCTTCCAGTTTTCTGTTCGCCGGAGCGGTGAGCGGTGAGCGGTGAGCGGTGAGGTGACGTCAAGGACCAGAGGTGCTTCAATAGATAAAGCCTATACAACATAAGAATTCTGAAAACTCTTAAAGAAAGATCAAATAAAATGGAAGTGCCTCTGGGGCGGTAAGTTGGGCCAGAGAGGGATTTTCCTGGTGCCCTCCCTTAATAGAACATCTTCACTCCTATCTGTTTTCTATATTGGGGTCCTGTATTTAAAAAAGAAAATTTTCTTTTGCTATTGGTTCTCCGACACTTCCCTAGTCCCCTCAGTTGTGAATTATTTTCACAAGTGAGTGCATCTCCACCCTCCAGCTGGACTTAGCCCCCCTTAGAGAGCAGGGAGGGATGATGGTGATCGTGATGACAGTGGAAAATTGCAGGCTTTTTAAATGCCAGGTACTGTGGTAAGAAATGCATTTGAGCTATTTCATTAATTCTCACAATGACCCGATACTAGGCAGTTTGAACCCCATTGTGTGGAAAGACTAGATTTAGAGAGATTAGGCAACTTGCTCAAAGTCCCAGAGCCAGCAAGTGGAAGTGTTGGGATTTGAACCCAGCTAGCTGTGTGCCAATGCCCAGACTCTTGGGCACACCACTAGTGGTGTATTTTAAGCTTATCTACCCCTTCCCCACACTGCTAACACAAGGCATTAATTTTTCTCTTAGTAACGCAGGCCTGGCTGTTCAGCTCGCTCAGTAAAGACCCCCGAGGCTGGTCCCCTGTGTGGCAGCAGTGTGCTGAGCTGTCTTGTGCCCTGCCTTTGAAAAGTGAAAATTATTCTGGGAAGATAAGGCCTACACAGATAAAGCGATTACAGAGCGATATGAGTCATATAACTCAAGCACCTGATGGGATACAGAGAGATTAGCCTGGTGATAGATTGTGTGGAGGCTGGTCAAACCCTGAAAGGAGCCCTTATCGCGGTCGCTCAGCAGTGTGTCCACAGCCAGACAGTGGAGAGAGATCAGGAGCAGGCACACAAGTTAATATGTGGGTTTATATGGTGTCTACAATATGAACTGGAGATCGTATTGATAAGTGGCCTCCATACAGTAGTAGCTAGAGTTTATGAAACATTTATATGCACCGGGCCTTGTGCCAAACACCTTATGCTTTCTTTGCCTTGAATCTTGATCAAACACTGTGTGTGTGTGTGTGTGTGTGTTTCCCTGTGTCCCGGGGAGTGGTGGGGGAGGTGCTGGCTAGACTAGGTTATTACTCTCCCCTTTTAGCAGATGATGAAATCTGTGTGTTAGGTTTCTAATAACTTACCCCAAGCACATGGTTAAAACAGGATTTGAACCCAGTTCTGCCTGGCTGAAAATTTTAACACACTCAGCACCTATACGATATTGAAACATAATCATGTTTTAGTCCTTTGAAGAGTGGTTTCACATCTGTGGAGCTAATGGAATAAGTACCTCTCTGTGACTGGCACGTATTTTAAGCTTAAGAAACATTTCCTGATATAGAAGTACCAGGAGGGTGCATTCCGATGGTGCCGTGGATGTTTTTGGCGGGGGGTGGGGAGGGCATTTACAACGTGTTTATGCACTGCAGGCCCTTTCCTTCAATCAGAGCAGCTCTGTTTGTCTCTTTCTCTCCGTTTTGGCATTTGGCATCCAGTTGCTTAGACGAGTTTGGAAACCAGTGACGTGGAAGATCAGATTTCCCTATTCCTTGACTGCAGCAGACACCAGCATTAACTGACTGTATGATTTGATAACTTTAATAACATGGAGTTACTTTATTTCTGAACAATGGAGTGGAGACCGGCATTGTGTTATAATGAGTAGCTGGGACCTTGGAGCTTCAGAAGAGGCTGCCAGATGTGGTGGTGACCGAGGTGGGTCCAGGCACATGGGAAACATGTGCCTTGGAACCTGTGTCTGGAAAAGTTAGCTTTGCTGGATTACTTACCCAGGACCGGGAGAGTTATCTTTTTAGTTCTCCTCTTAATCGGAGTCCAATGCTGTGCACTCTCAGAGCAGTCCACAGAGGTGCCCTGGCGGGCACTGGGAGTCTGAAGGATAAACAGGGTCTCTCAACCCAGAGCCGCCCAGCGGAGGAAGAGCAGAATGTTCGGTGTAGCCACCTGGTGCCCTCCCGAAGCAGTCGTGTTTCATAGGGTAGGTAGGAGGTCCCTTTGGGGACGTTGAGTTATTACAAAGTCACTTCAGGAACTCAGTGTGAACGGATGGCTGTGTGTCTGACCCACATCAAAGTTCAAGGCTGCATGCCTGGGGCAGCAGTGGGTGCCAAGGAAGGGCTGATGCCCCCGCGGTTTTATCTGACGTGGCTTTCAGGTGACCAGCCATCCAGTTTGCCCAGGACTCTCCTAGTTTCAGCACTGAGAGTCCCATGTGGATCTGGGGCCCACCGGAGTGGCTGGCCACCCTACATAGCCCTGGATCCCTGGTCTTCATCACCGCCTGACTCGACGATATCTTGGCAGCCCCCCTCCAGCCCCCGGCTCTAGAGCCCTCATCCGCAGTGCTGCTGGAGTCTGCTTGGAACACAAACCTGACCTTCTGCTCAAAACCGAAGTCCTCGGCATTGGCATTTACTGCGTCCGTGTAGCCATGTCGTAGGAGCTTGAGGTTGTGGCCACTCTAGATGTGCCATTCCTCGAGCAAGCCACGAACTCCTGTATGTGCTTCCTTTTCTCTCTCCGGCAGCTCCACACCCAGGCCTGGCGGTCTCTGTTCCTCCTGGAGCAGCCTTCCTCATCTGAGCAGAAATAATCTATGAGGGGGGAACCTCCCCAAACCCCTGGAATTTATTTATAAAAAAACCGTGCATTTGTTCTTACATGTGTAAACTTCAGTCACCTTCAGAGTACTCTCCATTTGATGCAACACACCTATTGAGACTTTTTTTTCCACTGCTCAAAACAGTGTTTGAACTCATCAATTCTGATGCCTTTCAGTGCTTCTGCTATTTTTTGTTTCACCTCTTCCATGTGGGCAAAACCTTTCCCTTTGAGGACTTTTTTCATCCGGGAAACAAAAAAAGTTGCTGGGGTGAGGTCAGGTGAATAGGGAGGGTGGGGCATGGGGGTCATGATGTTTTTGGTCAAAAACTGCTGAACACCAGCATGGTGTGGGCAGGTGTGCTGGTAAGTCACCCATCACGGAATGGGCAAATGCATTGAAAGAGTCTTAAAAAAAAATTCACTGAAGCCTAACGCAGCCTCTCACAACATCAGGTGGCACACTGATACAGATGGGTTCCTAGAACACTCACCTAGAGGGGTTAGCCTATACTACAAGGGGCCCACCCTCCAGAAGATAATTCTGTTTTTATTTTGGGACGGGTGCCCTCTTATAACACTCCCATTCCTCTACTTGCCACGTGTGTCTGACTGCTCCCTTTCTCCCTGTCCAGTCAGGGACAGGTAACTGTCTCCAATGCTCAGTGTTGAAATAACTAATCACAGAATGGGGGAAGTATTTGGCTGGTACCTAGAACAGATTCAGTGCTTGACTCTCAAAATAGTGATTTTTAAAACATTTGTAAGTAGTGAACTCCACTCTCAACTTTAAACAGAATGAAATCTTTTACGCTGAACACCATCTGTAAGACAGTTAAGAAGAGGAAAAAGAAATAAAATTGGAAGTGAGGAGGTGGGAGGTGAGGCTGTGCCTTAACTGGCCACCCGTGATCTTCACCAAGGCAGACCTTACCTCCTTCAAGGATCCCCAAAACTCTGGGAATGCTGCATAAAAGCCATGTGTTTAAAAGGAGCCCCCTGGAGCTTGTTGGTTCTGGAGAAGTCAATTTAGTCACCTAAAGAAGCCCTGGGGGGAGAGGCTGGGCTCTGGCCCCAACCTTCCCCAGGCAGAGCACGGCCCCTTCTGAGCACAGTTGCCTTCACCAGATGGGCCTAGCCCTTGACAAGTACAAAGCCAAACTAAACCCGTTTGCACGTCACTCTTAGAGCCGTGGCGGGCACACTGGTCCAAGTGCCTGACAAGAGGGACAGGTGGAGATCTATTTTAATTAGTGGCAAGTACCTAATGATTGAAAATAGACCCTGTTAGAAAATTCGACTGGCCCTTGCCCCTCCCCTTCATAACCTGCGCAGACAATGTCAGGCACCAGCCACCTCTTAGTGAGTGGTATTGCCAACGCTGGAGGGTGGCCTGCTCAGATACACGACGGATGTTGTGTTAGCTAAGATGACGGTGACTGTCCTGTTCAGGCAGTCAGTCAAATGCCACTTGAGTCCTCCTCAGAGACAGGCGAGTTCCCAGGAGAAATGGAAACCCCTTTATCTTGCTGACCTTATGGATTTGATAAGAGCCTCACTGAAAGTGGGCAGAGTGGTAGTTCAGGATGGGAAATGAGTCAGCCAAGCAACTATCAACCTGAGTCTGAACTGCTGGGCGGCCTGAGGGCGGGGGGGGGGGGGGGGGGGGGGGGGGGGGGGGGGGGGGGGGGGGGGGGGGGGGGGGGGGGGGGGGGGGGGGGGGACGGCGGCGAAGGCAGGGCCCGGCAACGCTCCTGTTGCCAGTTCCTCCTCGCTGTGGGCCAGCATCCCTTCTTTGAGTCTTGTTTCCTTTTGGTAAAGAGTTGGTACCTTTTTCTTTTCTCCCTTTTTTTAATAGTTTATTTTTTATTGCATTTTTCCGATTGCCATTTATCCTCCTTACACCCTCTTTCTCTTCACTATTTTTGGAGGGGGATACTTTTAATTAGGACCTTCAGCTGAGAGGGCTTGGAGAATCCAGTAAGGCAGGAACAGAGGTTTGGCAAAATTGCACCAGTTGACACCTAATTGTGACTACAGCAAAAGCTTGCATCCGTGAGCTTAGGAAGGTCCTGGGTCCATCTCTCTGGGAAGGGCGTGTCACCTCTAGTCAGAGGATGTCCGTATGCCCTCTCCCACTCAAGTCTGAGAGCATTTGGCCACCCAAATGGGCCGTGGTTGCCAGTAAAGATTAGGGTGTCTCTGCTTTCGTTTTCACCACTTTATGGCTTATTTGCTTCCATCCTGGATTCTGTGATAGGCGGCCCTCGGCTTCCAGGAACCAGGCCACAAGAGGTGTGGGTGTGGTGCAGAGAGGCAGGCGTGGGGGTTAGGGTCAGTCAGCCAGTAGTTGTGACCCCTGAATAACCTTCACTGAGTGTCTCAACCTGTGAACCACAGTGTGACTTCCTCTGACACCTGGGCCAGCTTGGAGACTGCTGGTAACCTCTGGGTTCGTTCTGTCCTCTTGTCCTTGTGAGTGAAGAATCCCTTATTTTAGGGTTCACGACTTTTGCTTAGCAGCCTCCTTGCTCGCTGCAGTAGACAACGTCGCTGGAGAGCCAGACCGAGATTTGAATACTGGTTTTCTTACCCATAAAGTTGGGATTGTAATGCCCAACAGGGTTGTTGGAGATTAATGAGGTAATGTTTATAAACAAAGTGACCGTCACTTAACAAATGTTAGTTTCTCGTCCATTAAAATCTGTGTGTAGGGCCCTAACTAAACCTCCCTCACACTTGCCTGTCTCCCATGGTTTAATTAGCTCAAGAATCCAGATGCTGTTGAAAGAGCCTGACTCTGTCCTGAGACAAGGGAGACAAGACAGGATTCCGCGCTTCAGTTTTTGAAAATAGAAGATGAATTTGATCTTTTAAATAAGCCTAAGGTGAAAGTTGCATCCTTTATTTTAGCAGTGGTGGTGATCACCACATCAGGAGGAATTGGAGAGATTTTGAGAGAGTGGTGAATGAATGTAATTCTTCAGAATTTCTTGAGAGACAACATAAAACCCAGAAATCATAAATATTTTGACAATATAAAAAGTAAACATTTCTAAATGGTAGAAATACCACAAACAAGATTAAAAGACACATATCACTGGAAAAAATAATTGCAAATATACAACCAACAAAACCATTTTCCTTAATATACAAAGAGCTCTTTTAGGTTATTAAGAAAATAATGACTTTTTTAAAGGCAAAAGATGTGAGTAGAAAATCCACAGAAAAAAGAATTTAAAAGGCTAGTCAATAATTCAAACTGTCTAACCATATACGAAAGAAAATAACCAGCCCTGGCTGGTGTGGCTCAGTGGATTGAGCACCTACCTGTGAACCGAAAGGTCACCAGTTTGGTTCCCAGTCAGGGCACATGCCTGGGTTGCCAGCCAGGTCCCCAGTTGGGGCATGTGAGAGGCAACCAATCTATGTGTCTCTTACACGTTGATGTTTCTCTCCCCCATTTTCTCCCTCCTTTTCCCTCTTTCTCTAAAATTTTTTAAAAAAGAGTAAATAAATAAAATCCAAAAAGAGAAAAGAAAATAAGAAAGTAACCAAGTTTAAAAACAGAGACGCCACTTTGACCTAGGAGGCTGGCAGAGATGAAATGCTAACATTGGGCAGTGGAGAGAGTGGGTCCCACCTGCTGGTTTGTGTGGAAACTGATGAGAACTTTCTGGAAGGTAATATCTTCCAAATTAAAAACACATCCTTGGAACCAGAGATTCAAACTCTTTTCTTGGAATGTATCAGTTAACAGCCTTCCCTGTCCTGATAAATAAATATACCTCAGGACATCCAATAAACATTAATAGTGGTTACTTTCTGGGTGTGTGCTTCTCATTTTTTCCAGCTTCGTACCATTTGAACTTTTTCTTATCAGATGTTTGTATTTTGTTATTTTCTAAAAGTAAAATTGTTTCCCAAACACAGCAGCATACTAACGATAGAAGAAACCTTACCTCTGACCTTAGGGTCTCATCTAAATCCCACAATTGGCATTATATTTTGTTTACCAATGAGCAAATGCACTATGAGATGTTTCCTTAGTACGTGTCCTCCAAACTAATGAAACCACTCAGCGGAGTGATCTCTCTGGACATCCCTGGGTTTTCTTCCACGTGCCTGTGTACTTCCCTAGGAAACCTGCTACAGGCATGTTTACTGCCCCAGAGCCTTGCTCCCCCCCATCCAGGGCGACTGTCCTGGGCCTGTAGCTGTGATCCTCCCTCACGCCCCATCACACTTTCACCATCTGCTTTGGGCTCCTGGAGTGTCCAGGAAGGGTTGGAGACAGGGCTGGAGCTAGGAGTAGGGATAGGAGGAGTGAGTAGGGATTTGAGGGTTTGAGAAGAACTGGGAAGGGAGCTACAGAGTCCTGAAAAGGAATAGTAATGATGACAATTATGGACGACTTATGATGTACTCATATATTCACATGTAATGTGTTCTGTATTTCATGGATGCTTCATGACCCCCAGGAGAGGTCAGCATTATGAGCCCCATCCTCCAGGTGTGGTGACAGCGCTCAGAGAGCACATGGCAGGTGAAGCAGCTGAGCGGGCATTCAAACCGAAGGCTGCCCCACAGTCTCTAAGGTGCAGCTCGTAGCCGCAGTTCCACGTGCAGCGTGGAGGTAAACACAAGGGCAGGGATCTGTTCACTGAACTGAGAGGTCACCTCAAGATTTAATTCCAGGAATCATGGTGCTGAGCCTGCCTCAGAGATCATGGACTTTGGGAAGAAGAGAGTTCTTGGCTGTGGTAGTTGTGCTCGTGTGTACCAGTGGGGACCCCAAAACCCAGCATTTATGTATAAAAAATTGTGTACTTTACATGTGCAACCTTCAGTCACCTTGAAAGTACTTTCCATTTGATGCAATGCACCTCTTGAGACATTTTTCCCACTGCTCAAAACAGTTTTTGAACTCTTTGATTTTCATGCCTCTTAGTGTTTCTCTCCTGTTTTTTGTTTCACCTCTTCCACATCGGCAAAACGTTTCCCTTTGAGGACTTTTTTCTTCTGGGAAAACAAACAAAAAGTTGCTGGTGTGAGACCCCGTGAATAGGGAGGGGCATGAGGGTCATGCCGTTTTCGGTCAAAAACTGAACACAGTGCAGTGCAGGCAGGTGTGCTCGTAAATCACCCTTCATGAAACAGGCAAACACATTGAAAGAGTTTTCAAAAAAAATTAACTAAAGACGAACACAGCCTCTCACAACAACGCCAGGTGGTAAGGTGATGCAGATGAATGCCTAGAACACTCACCTAGTGGGGGAAGCCTGTACTACCAGGGACCCACCCTCCAGAAGATAGTTAGGTTTGGGAGTTCCCCATGTATTTGTGCAGATGGTGCTGGGGAGGAGGGGTGTGGAAGAATGTCTGTTTTGGTGGAGTTTGAAAAAAAGCAAAGATGACATTCCATACTGGGAATGGAATTATAGGCAGAAGTGTATTATTTGTGGTTTCCCTTCAGACCGTTGGGAAATGCTACTGCAAAACCTCTGTACTTGATGGGGCTGAGCCTCTCCCGTGAGCTGAGCAGGGCTGGCCTGGAATCGTGATGAACCCGTAGCAGCCTCAGCTGCCCAGTCCCTGGCGGCTGCCGATTCAGCGGATTGCATGTGTCCTGGGCTGCAGAGTGCTGATGCAGGCAGTTCATCTTTGATTTTCCTTTTAATCCCTTACGACAACCACCACATAGCTTTTCCTACAATCTGGCTGAGGCTCCAGTACCCGGGGAGCCTCAGGGCTGGAGTGCCTGGTAAAGTTGGCCAAGGCCACGAGGGGAGCAGAGTCACCCTAGGTGGGGTTGAGGTTGTCCCACCTCTCTAACAACTGTAGCTAGTAAAGCGGGGTGGTGGTGGGGTCTCCAGATGCCTGGGAGGGACCAGAAAGTTTGTCCCTGTGCAGGAATGCTGCAGTCACTGGAGTAGATTCCAGTGGCATTTCTTGGGTGAGTCTCTTCAGTCTTCCCGAGCAATGTTGATTTTTTTGTTTTTAAAGATTTTGTTTATGTTCAGAGCAAGGGGAAAGGAAGGAGAAAGAGAGGGAGAGAAACATTGATTAGTTGCCTCTCACATGCCCCCAGATAGGGACCAGGCCTGTAACCCAGGTATGTGCCCTCACTGGGAATCGAACCAGTGACCTTTTGGTTTGTAAGCCGTCGCTCAATCCATTGAGCCACACCAGCCAGAGCTTGATGTTGGTTTTGCTTTTCAGTTTGAGAGGCAGCCCTAACATGGGGCTGGAAGGCTCAGCTGTGGGTGTCGTGCAGTGTCTGCTGACAGCCTGGACGGAAAATATCTTTCACTTACTGAGTGTGTCCTAAGTTCTTGGCACTGAGAACCCAAGTATTTGGCTGGGTGCCTGAGGCATGTTTTCTAGTTTTTCCCTCACAACAGCCACACAATGTATGGCATTCCCATTTTGGAGATGAGGCAGCTGCGGCTCAGAAGCTCAGGAAGTTGCCGTGGCCAGAGTTCTGACCTAGGTAAAGTGGGCTCCCATTCTGACATTCTCTGTGTGTCAGGCCACCAGACTGCAGTTGTGTGGAGGCAAGTCCCCACAGAATCTTGGGTGGACAACGTTTGCCCCAAGTTGTCCCTCTGGACTGTAGGGGGTGTGGGGAGTGCCCTCAGGGAGCCGGGCAGACGTGGCTTTTCTCAGAGCCTGAGCGGGAGCTGCTGAGGGGACCTGGGCTCAGAACGAACCCTGGATGTTGTTCACCTGGAGCATTTCCCTGACCCTCTGACACATTTCACCTCACTTCAGTGACAGTTTCCCACTGGGAGAAGGGCTGTGTTGACAAATATGCCAATCAGTGAATCCCCAAGGAAATAATCCTGTATCCTTCTAGAAGATGTGTAGCAGGGCTGCAGAAGACTGGCCATTACCGGTGGAGGAGGCTGCTGAGGGGATGTGCCCACTTCCTCCCCCAGCCCTGGCTCTGGCCTCTGTGTCTCTTCAGCTCTTGGTATGCTGTGCATGCATGGAGCCGTCCCTGCAGCCAGCTGTATCACCATCCGCAGTCTGCGTGTCTTCTGTCTGCACTGCTTGTTTCTTGCAGGGAAGGGGCTTGGCCTTCCTGGTGGCTCCTGAAGATCTCAATCCACTTGTGTCTGTGGAGATTCCCTCTCTCGGTCTGCCTGAGCTCTGAGCTTGTTTGAGTGGAACAAAGAGACTGGCCTGACTCTTGTCTTACATACTCTTGGGTCAGCATTCTTCCACATTGGAATAAGCCTAGAAGTTTTTTTCTGAGGGGCATCTGCTTAGTTTATTTGCTAGGCCCCTTAATTTATAGCCATTTGGACGCTAGTCCGCTCCATCACATCGCTGTCACTATATGCGAACATTAAAAGTGAATTTTATACGGGGGTTACAATGTGGAGGTGGGCCCAGGGGCCTACAGGCCTGTGGCAGCGCTCTGGGTGTCCTGGGGCCATGAAGAACAAAACGGAGGCAGGGACTCCTGGTGGGGGGCTGGACAGGCCCCATGAGCTTGGCGGGGACTCGGCTGGGAGCCCCTGGGAAACGGATTTGTCAGGGGGTGCATGCCCCATCATTAGATGTGAAACTGTCTCATTGTTTATGTGAATTGTAAAAGTAATATAAAAGTGCTTAGTATTAAGAAAAAGAATCAGGCAACACATAAATGCGTATAGAAGAAATAAGGCCCACTGGACACCCATGACCAGAGACGACCAGTGCTTTTGGTCTCATGGGTTTTAAGGACTCGTGGGCTTTCAGTCCTGGCCTCTGGGAAGCAGTTTGATTCCGTCATTTCCAAACTAATAGTGGCCCTTCCTGTCCACAGAACACGGGGAGTTCCTGGCTCTGGACCTCGGGGGGACCAACTTCCGTGTGCTCTGGGTGAGAGTGACGGACAACGGGCTCCAGAAGGTCGAGATGGAGAACCAGATCTACGCCATCCCCGAGGACATCATGCGGGGCAGCGGCGCTCAGGTGCGAGCCTTTTCCCAGAGCGACCGCGGGGCTCTGGCCCCATAGGCGCAGGCGCTGCTCCTCCCCTGTGGTCTGGAGGGAGGGGACCCCGGCAGAAGCTTGGGTTTTCTGACCTCTCTCTGGGTGGTGAACCCCCTCGGCCTGCAAACCGAGGGCGGGGCCTCCACTGGGAGAGATGCACACGGGCCGAGAGCAAGGAGCATGTGCATGAGGCGCTGGGGTCTGGGCACGTAGCAGCAGGAGGAGTTTTGATTTGCCCTCTCTTTTGAGGTCTGCTCGCACATGTTGACTATTGAGGAAAGCCCACTGTCAGGAGGCTGGGCCCACATTCCTGGACACCCGATTGTTAGTGGTGCCACTGAATGGCCAGACAGTAGAATCCCTGATTATGGTTTGACACTGCCACTGCCACTGGCCACTCTGCAGCCCCTTTGGTCCATAGCTGTTATCATAGCATTGTGTGAAAAGGAGACCTACCCCATTGCCTTTGTGGTTATTTGTGCTCTCTCTTCTTGACTCTCTGAAACAGAAGGGGTTTTGCACACAGGGACAGGAGCCTGTTGAGCAAACATCAAAATCCAGCTTTGGGGAGTCTGTCCCACCTGGCATCACAGTGGGCACCATGTGCTTCCACGATGGCCTCAGATCATGATTAGTCATCCTCATGTCTCGTGGCTTCTATGGCCATGTTTTGTACTCAGAATCTACACAATAAAAAGTGAATGGAAGGGTTGTTGGGGTTGTTGCTTCGATTCCCAGTCAGGGCACATGCTTGGGTTGCAGGCCAGGTCCCCAGTAGGGGTCACACAAGAGGCAATCATACGTTGATATTTCTCTCCCTCTCTTTCTCCCTCCCTTCCCCTCTCTCAAAAATAAATAAATAAAATCTTTTAAAAAATAAAAAAAAGTGGTTGAAGAAGAAATGTGAAATCCAAGTAAGAATTTTCTCAGTAATAGTCATAAAAAAAATGAGGAAGATGGGATCGTCTTCAAGGTGGTCTCCAAACACATACTGAGTACCTGCTGTGCACTGGGTGCTGATCCTCGGTCGGGAATTGAAGTCCTGCTTCTTTCGCTCCAGGGCTTAAAGCCTGGTTGGGCCAGGGGAGCATCCCCAGGCCCCCCTAGAAAGCAGTAATAATGTGTTGAAGGGGATGAGTAACCCTCAGGAGGAGAAACTAGTATGTGTGTCGGGCTAAGCAAAAGCACTTTTATGGATCTTCTCATTGTATCCTCAGATGAGCCCGATGAGGCTGGGTGCTCCTGTTATCTCCACTTTATAGATGTGGGATTGGGCTTTGAAAGACTGAGAGACCTGGCATTAGATCACAGAAGTGGGAGCAGCCGGAGGCAGGACACAAAGCCAGAGCCATATGACCAGAGCCTGTGTTTGCACAACTCTGGCGGTGGGGGTGGCTCCATCTGCTCTGTAGGCCACCTGGCATGGTCCACATGAGGGGCTCTCCCTGGAACTAGGCCACACGGTGGTTCTGGGGCTTGGCTACCTGCTCCCACTTCCAGAGTCAGAGGTGCCCCTTAAAGAGGCTGGTTCTGTTGCAGACATGAGATCCTGTGGGGCAGGCCCTTTGGGGTTCTCCCTCTCAAGAATTCTGCCAGGAGAGCCCTCTTAGAGAGGGGGCACTCACTGCCGCCACACCAGAAGTATCCTTCTGGACAGTGGGTGACAGCCACAGGTCCAGCCATTATTCTCCGCACCTGAATGTGGAGGGAAGCTGGTGTCTGTCTCTCCCTTTCGTCTGCTGTACAGAATCCTTCTTGGGATGTTTTTTCTGCTCCTTCTCCAGCTGCTCCCAGTCCATGGGTAGGAAACACTGAAGACATTCTTGCACACTGGCATTGCTGTAGGGACCACTCTCGGCCTGAGTGCTGGCTCTTCTTGCTGTATTTTGTGCCTGCATGTACTCGGTAAAATAGTGAATGGAGGAGGTGAAATCTGGGGCTCAGAAGAGGTGGAGCCTTCTCACTCTTGGTGAGTGAGTTTTACCCACACCAGGCCACCTCCTGGGAAAGGAACTGTGGGCTATAAGTAGAACATGTGGGGGAGATATTTTTAGACCCTTAATATGTCCTTGGGGGTGACGAGAGGGTAAACCTGTTTTCCTTGTTTTAATGCTGGGGCTGGAGCAGGGGGGCTGAGCTGCCGGAACACTGAGCATGTTAGTTACCAAGGTTGTCACTAGGTCCAATATACATAGATGGACACAATATTTTAGTCCAAATTAAAAAGAAATCTATGAGACCTACCTGGGAAAACCTGTGAAACTATTATGAAATGAAAAGCGTTTTGCATGAACGGAAAAATGCTACAAAACATGAAACAAAGAAAATGAGAAAGCATCGGTGCTTATTTCACCCGAAGGAAGGGAGACAATGATACGTCTAAAAGCTGCAGGAAACAACGTGGTGAAAAGGCTGGAATCCCTGGTGCCCTCTCCTCTTCACTGAAGGTATCAATCTTTTAACTGGAGGAAAACAAATGGATTTTAAACATAGAATTTAGTCAAAATCAAGGTGAAATCACCAACCCCAACACTTGTAAAGGTGTCAGAAGGTCTGTGAACCTGGGCAGTGTGGGTCCCTGGACAAAGCCTGTCTCCAACACATGAACTTCCACTTGAGAGCAGTGAATCACAAATCGTAAAGCAGCCACTTTAGACTTTTTAAGTGTATCTCATGGGAAGGGAAGTGAGCAGATTCTCAGACCAATAAGGGCAAGGAAACATCTCATAACTCCATAAAATGATGCCCTTTGAGGTTTTTATGGCAGGAAGGTGTTGGCTCTTTCTCCCAGGATCTTATCTTTAGGTCATCAGCTAACAGAAGAGGAGATAGTCTTTTAATTAAGCAAGCAGATGGTCCCCTCTTCCACTTTCATTTTTTTAAAAGACTTTATTTTTAGAGTGAGGCGAAGGGAGGGAGAAAGAGAGGGAGAGGAACATCTACCGGTTGCCTCTCACATGCGCCCAACCAGGCCCTCAACCCAGTTGCATGCCCTCACCGGAATCGGCCTGGCGACCTTTCATTTGCAGGGCGACGCCCCACCAACCGAGCCACACCGGGGCGGGCTTTCCCACTTCCACAGTGGTATGGGCAGGTTCTTCGAACCCAGCACTGTCCAAGAAAACTTTTCACAGCCGCGGGACTGTTCTTTATCGGCCTGTGCAATGCAGTAGCACGAGCCGCCTGTGACACTGAGCTCCTGAAATGTAGCTAGTGTGACTGAGGAAGTTCTAATTAATCTAAGTAGCCACAGGTGATCAGTGGCTCCTGTATCAGGCAGGGTGTTATTTGACGCCTCGTCGCTGCCTCTTTTCGTTCTGCCTCCCCTTGTAGGCAGGGCAGTGGGAAAGGGAGCAATGATTGGGCCTGGGTCCGGGAAGCCGTGTTGCTTTGATTTCTTCTAAAGCTCCCCTCCCCTATCTCCGATGATTGGCCTTATCTCTCTACCGGCCTCTGTAACTTTTTTTTTTTTTTTTGATAAAGACTATTTGCATTAAAGATCATTTTGATTAGACTACCAGGAAGAAGGTGCTGGGGATTTGCTTAACTATATCAGAAATTTTCTCTCTGATCCACTTTCCAGCAGAAGAACAGAACTTTCTAAATAGCTGTTAGAAGCCCTATTTACATATTAAAATGCTTGACCTCTGCTCAGAGGAGTTAGCACTTGTGCATGGGTGAATCTTTTGGTCCAACGGCCCTGACTTTGCTCTTGAGATTGTTTCGGTTTAGAGATTGAGAGTTTCAGAATCAGCCGAAGTGCCTTTTGCTGGTGATCAGACAGAGGGACAGACCGATGCAGGAAGCTGGCCCCCTTCTAGATGGGGGTGGACTTGTCTTCCTGGGTTCCTGCCACTGAGATATCCCAGACACCTGGGGAGCCAGTGGGCCCCTCTCCCCAGCCTGCCACTCCCCAGCCTCTCAGTTCTTTTATAAATGCAAATGCTTTTTGTGGTTTAGTGCAGTGGTTTTCTAACCACTGCTTCAGGATTGGCTGGAGGGCCCCACCCCCACAGTTTCTGATTTGGCAGGTTTGGTTTGGGCCTTAGCATGTGTGTTGGTGGCGGTGATACCGCCAGTTCAGGACCACACTTTGGGAGCCCCTGGTTTAGTGGAATCTTCCTCACTTCCGCCTGGAGAGAAAATGAATATGGTTCTGCTCCAGCCCCTGGGCTTTTCATTTTGACATTTGGTCAACCTGGCCCTTGGAATCTGCTTGGTCTCTTTGGCCTCTGCTTGCTTTTTGTACCAGAAAGCCCTGGCATCAGCCCCTTAGCCTCTGGAGAGGCCACCGACTTCTTTTTGAGAATGCTTCAGAGAGGAAGGCTGGGGAACCTTGGGCTTTGCGACTGATCGCAAGCCCCAGCAATTGTGAAGACAGCTTTTTCTTAGGTTGACTTTTCCTAAGCCTGTGAGTCCCACTTAGCATAGTCATGGTTGTGAGGCAGCCCATCCACAAAATCCTATTCATTTTCAGTGCGCTTCATGGACTTACTGGGTGTTCCATCGTGAATTTAGAAAGCAAAGATAACTTCTTTGAATTCCACCCCCGAACACACATACACACAAGAAATTAGTTTTCTAGAATGGAGAAAAAATGTAGAAGTTATTTGTTTTTGTTAAGTCCCGCCACAGAATGCCAACAGAGAACGTCTCACGCACTGCCCCAGTCCCGGGAGACAGAGTGTTGCAGTGCTGCGTGGCATGAGATGCGCCGCCCTTTAGCTGTGCATCAGTGTCGGGTGTGTGTGTGGGGGGTGGGTGCCAACAAGGCCACCAGAGGAGGTCTGTTGCTAGGGCTCGCAGCTACTTTCTGCTCAGCTCTGGCTATGTTTTGATAGTGGTATGGACATACGGTTTAGTGGAAGACAATATGTAATGAGCACAAACTAGTGTTGAGCCTTTATACGTACTGACCCGTTCAACTTCTGGTAACTGTGAGGTCAGGTACGGTGGTCACCCCGTTGTAGACTGAGCCCGTAAAGACTTCACAGGGCAAACACACCTGGAATGCATTCAGCCAGTTTCTTTCGGAGCCCAACGTCCATGTTCTTAACCACTCTCCTCTTCTGCCTCCCTGCTCGTCTTCCTGCGTTGCGTGCCCTCAGCTGTTTGACCACATCGCTGAATGCCTGGCCAACTTCATGGAGAAGCTACAAATCAAGGACAAGAAGCTCCCCTTGGGCTTTACGTTCTCGTTCCCCTGCATCCAGACGAAACTAGACGAGGTAAGATCAGTTCTTCAGACACTTTCATTGCTTCATCAGTGGGGCTGGGAGGATGAGGAACTCTGAGCCGCCTGCTGCTGCGGGGTCGGCGGTGGCTCTGATGGTTGTGTGGATGAAGGTTAAATGTTGAGAGTTCTGTGCTTTTGTGGGAGTGGGTGTCGGGCGTGGTGAGGAAGTGTCAGAGAGGGGTCTTTCTTCCCCGCCCTTCAAAGGGCAACGCACAACCCCATACGCATTGCACATCACCCCGATCCCTCTCAGGGAAGCAGGAGTGGAAATCAGTCAGGAACTCCTTTGGTCTAGTGTTGTGACAAAGACCTTTGGAAGAAGGACACCTGAGGAGTTAAGACAGAGGTTAAAGTATCTGATTTTGGCAGCTCTATAGCCTGCCCTTTTCACTTTTGGGGGCAGTTGATCATGAAGAAATCATTCATTTAACTTTGATGGGGTTGGACTTCCCCCTAGGCTAGTGAGGAAGCAATATCCACATTCAAGCATGGCTTCACTTTAGCGCCATGGCAGAGGGCTCCACTACGGTTGTTTGACGAGTGTGGTCTCAGTTTTATGAGGAATTAATGTTCAGTCCTTGGTCCTTTTCCAGAGTTTCCTGGTCTCATGGACCAAGGGGTTCAAGTGCAGTGGTGTGGAAGGCAAAGACGTGGTCACCCTGATCCGGAAGGCCATCCAGAGGAGAGGGGTGAGTCGGGGTGGCAGGTGGGGAGGCAGGAGCGTGGGATCTGGAGGCCCTTTTGGGTCCACTCAAGTCTTCCCCAGTCTGTCCTCAACATAGCACGAGGGCCTTTTGTTGTACTTAAAGTGAGGTGTTTTTTCTTTTTCCTTCTTCCCTGCTATGTTTACCCAATAATGTATTTATTCTTTCCAGTTTTATTGAAATGTAATTGGTGTGCAGCTCTGTATCAGTTTAAGATATATCACATAATGAATTGATACAGATACATTGTAAAATAACTACTATACCAAGAATTTTATAAATGAGTAGATTTTCGGGGTCCCAGATGATCATGATGGATAAATATTCTTAGCCCTGGTGCAAGAAAAACTGTCTAGTTCTTAACCTGAAGACTTGAATATCATTTTCAAGTAAGAAAGTTGGGATGATATTGGCATCAGGGTGGAATGGGGTGGAGAGAGGACAAGATAAGGGTCATAGAAGAGTAAGACCTTCGGGGAGGGAGCGGGGAGGTGGGGGAGAAACGTTAAGAAGAAGAAAGAGGAGAAGACAATGATGACAAGATGGGCTATGCTCAGTGCAGTGATGACTGTCAGCTGAGTGCAGGGCTGCTGCTGGGAAGCTCTCCCCGAGGAAGACAGGCAGGGCGGGGAGCGAGGCGCAGCTGCTAGACTGGCTGTGGACCCGCCTTCCAGCAGTAACCTTCTTTGGTCTTCAGTAGGGCTGGTTGGGAGGCAGCCCTATTACTCTCGAGCTGTGTGTCTTGCTGCTCTGTCTCTCCATCTTCCCATCCATGACCTTTGTGTGATAGTGAAGGTCAGATCTCTCCTTTTATCCCTGCAGGACTTTGATATCGATATCGTGGCTATGGTGAATGACACAGTTGGGACCATGATGACCTGTGGTTACGATGACCAGAACTGCGAGATCGGTCTCATTGTGGGTGTGTGAGCACGGGGCGTGAGGGCCGGAGCTGGCCAACGCGTGGGGCGTGGGCTGGACAGGCAGCAGGGGTCCCTGGCCCGGGGGTTCCTTTGTACTTCGTACTGGAAGATAGTGGTGTGGTCACTTTGGAGGACCAGGCCAGTACTTGTGGAGATGGGGGCGTTAGCAGAGTGGGTACCCCAGGAGCCTGCTCTGAGGAATCCCAGCCACCCCAGGCAGTGTCAGGACGGGGGGGGGGGCAAGGGGAGAGGGCGGCGTGGGTGTGCACTGAGCAGCCCTTGTCTTGGCCAGGCACAGGCAGCAACGCCTGCTACATGGAAGAGATGCGCCACATCGACATGGTGGAGGGCGACGAGGGGCGGATGTGTGTCAACATGGAGTGGGGGGCCTTCGGGGATGACGGCGTGCTTGACGACATCCGCACCGAGTTTGACCAGGAGATCGACATGGGCTCCCTGAACCCCGGGAAGCAACTGTGAGCAGAGGGCTTAGGGCGTGGGCTTAGGAGTTGAGTTGGGGCATGACCAGGGCCGGGGGGTGGGTCTCATTTTTGCTTTACAGACTTACACCCCACAAAGGTTGCCAAGGCGCCTGTTGGTTATGGGGATTTGTGCTCATTACACGCGTTGTGACTGCAAATTTCTGAGCAAGCTCTAAGAAAGATAGAAAAAGCAGACGTACCAGGTAATAATTTGGACTGTCCTTCAGAACAATAGTTTCAGTAGGTCATATTCTGAGTGTAAGTGTGACCCTGCTCTTTCTTGCCACCTTTAGTTTGTAGGTTGCCCTTAGAAACAGTTTGTGAGCCACATAGAAAATGTGGAGATGGCTGAGATTTGGGTCTCCAAAAGCTTGTTTTGTCGCTCCCACCCATCACTGTCCAGATGACAACGAGGCTGTGATAGACAGCCCCCAGTGACTGGTGGAAGCTCTGACTCAGCTGCGGTGGCATTGCTTGGGAGCTGGGCTGACCCCACGAGTCCCAGCGCCTCTCAGCCCAGCAGTAACCAGACCCAAGGCCCGAGGACAGGTTGGCCAAGGTGCCTCCTTGGCCTCCTTCCCTGAACTTGTGGCCCAGCTGGGGCCCTGGGGTGAACTGGAGGAAGGGCTCCAACATTCGGACCCTGAATGTTACACTCTCCACCCTGGCCAGACGTGGTGACTTTTGGCTCTTACAAAACATGAGTTCACTCTCACAAACATTTGCTAAATGGCCCTTAAAGATCTTGAAATAGGGATTGCTGCAAGCTTTGAGAGCAATTACAAAATGTTTTGAGCAATTCAGGCCCTCTCTGGTCTTGTTGCTGGCCTGGGTGGAGAGCTTGCAGTGCCGGTCTCTGACTGGAGAGGAAAATCCAGCCCCACAGAGCAGCTCGGCAGGGGCGCCTGTTTCTTTACGGAGACAGTCCTTGCTTCCTCAAGGGCGCACGGTTTATTTAAGGCACAGACTTTCTCACGTGGAAACAGGAGTTCATTTGCTTGTAACTTTCGTAGGAACATACTGGCTGTGTCTGCCATGCCGGTGAGGAATTTCTGGACTGAAAGTCACTCCCTCAGTGCCTGTCTCCATCAGTGAGGCACACCCACACCGTTCCAAGAAGCCATATGCCCTTTGAGGTGTCAGAAGACAGAATTGCTAGCCCAGCCTTGGTAACCCACCAATCAAATCAAAGGCTGGAGGGACATATGCCAGTGTCAGCTGTGGTAGCTCCAAAGTCATTTTGGGGCTTGAGAAGGAACTTTTTTGATTCTTTATATGTTTCTAAATAAACACTTTCCAAATGTTGACAGAAACAAAATGTTCTAAAAAACTGGAATTAAGACTTTTAAAAACTGCCCACACTTCAGAGCTCCGCTGGACCCCTCTGCTACTTCCTACAGGACCACCTATTTCAGAGAAGCCGCTGTAACAGACACATGAGTTCCTTGCCATTGAAGGGTCTGCCTCCCAGGCAGCTGGCTACGTGGGCGCTTGAACCTTTCAAATGCGCCCTCTGCTCAAGCAGTTCAGCCAGCTCTCCACTTAGCTCTAATTCTGCCATACTTGACCTTGGGTCTTGAGCAAGTCACTTCCTGAGGGCCCAACTTCCCTTCTCATAGATAACACCAGGAGAAAACTGAGTTCTTTTCTCACCCCTTCTGTGGGCCTCCTTGAGGAATCCTGGCCTGGTTAGTGTCTGCAGGCCCTGGGGCCTCCTCTCCCCAGGACCCAGATCCTTTCTGAGATATCAAGTAAGGATATACCCTTCTTTGACAAAAACAGTGGTGAAGACTTGGTTTCTCCTGTCACAAACTCAGGAGACAGAAAAGACTGTCTTCTAAAGAAAACAGTGCCATCTAGTGTTGAAGATATAAATTACCCACGTGCCCTCTGCTTGGGGCTGGCCATTCTTAAACATGCCTTTATCTTAGCACCTGCTTGCTCAGAAACTTCCAGTGTATCTCACTCCCATATTTCTGAGAGACTTTGTGACATTTTGAGCCCCTTCTCAACCGTCCCAACCTGCCCTTCTAATCTTGCCCCATCACCTCTTCTCCACCACCACCCCTGGTGGTTTTCACACTTTTCATAGGAATCCGCCTGCAAGGGGCCAGGGCCAGTGTGCGGTGGGTGGTGAGTTGCTGGCCTGCACCACCATTTACTTGTAACTTTCACTGCAGGCTATGAGTAACTTGTAACTTTCATTACAAGCCCCCCCATTTAATTAGAGTGACCTTCTTTTGTAAATAAATATTGAAGTTCAATTTTACATTAAATTTCATTTTCAAAAATCACTTCCTTGCTACAGAAAAAATATTTTTGAACTCACCACAAGTAACTTACTTTACCTAACATTTAGACTATACCAGGATTTCCCATAGTTCTTGGATGTTTTGTATGCCTGCTAATGGCCCATCCTTCCCCGTAGTTCAAGGGCTACCTGCCTGCAGAGACTGCCCAAGCTCCCCAGCTCCTCCACCCCTGTCCCGAGCTGGCACCTCACATATCTCCTTCCTGGTCAGTGCCACACAAGTTAGTGCTTCATTGTGCAGCAGCCTCTAACAATTGTCGAGGTTTTACGTGTGTGTAAGTTGCCTTCACGGGGACCTTGTGAATTCACGGACAGCAGGGACTTCATTTGTTTTCTGGTCTGTATCTTCCTACAGATTTGAGAAGATGATCAGTGGGATGTACATGGGAGAGCTGGTGAGGCTGATCCTGGTGAAGATGGCCAAGGAGGAGCTGCTTTTCAGGGGGAAGCTCAGCCCTGAACTCCTTGCCAAGGGCCGTTTTGAGACCAAAGACGTTTCAGATATTGAAGGGTAAGCTTTTGGGTTCCTCTCTGTTTACTGAGGAATAGTCAGGAAGTTGGGGAATGACCCTTGGCATTGGCCCTTGATCCCCCAAATGTGGACGGCAAGAGGGTCTTGCCCAACATGGGCCGTGCTGGACTGTGGCTTGATGTCACTTACCAGATAGTCTCTGCTCCTGTCTATTTTGAGCGTGCTGACTTGACAACCAGGTGACTCACGGTACTGCAGCTGACTCACCTCCAAATGCGGAGACGTCACACTCACGTTCCTGCTTGGCCTGGGGTGGGGGCAGGGGCGGGGGCTTGACTTAATGCTGGAAGCTCCCAATGGCCCTTACAGACTGCTTTGCTTCTATTTCCTTTCCCTTCTTCCGAAGCTCCATTGGTGATTCTCAGAAAGGGCCCCATTCTGACCCGTTCTTGGTCAGCCCCGAAATATACCCGTTTAGTTCCGTTGGGTTGAGCCGAGGCCTGCATTTCATGGAGCAGCAGGGGTGGGAGTGAGGGTGGCCTAATTTTTGTTTTTCAGTTAACAACATCCAGAGCTGGTCTTGTTTCCTGTTCTTGAGACTCCCATTAGTGGCTTGAGGAGGCCCTGTGGGTTCAGGGACCAGATGGTGGAGAGGAGTGATTTTGGGGTCATGGGAGCAGTGGAACAGTCAAATGACCGAAATGGAAACTCTTGAAGGAGTTGTGAGACGAAAGTACTCAAATTTCGAGGCACATAGTTCCCCTAGGAAGGGCGCTGCTCTCCTAGCACCAGCCCTTCAACACAGTCGCTAGCACGGGCTGAAGAAGCGCCCTCTCCCTCATGAAATACAATAGACTCTGACTGCTTTCTAGAAAGTAGGGTGGGCTCCACAGCTAGGTCACACGGTTGAAGGTGGTGGGCAGCAGGGACACCAGTCCCTCTACCCCATGACACAAGAAAACACACAAAATCGCACACACACAACTCTGTGTATAGAGCCCTGAGAACAGGGACTTACATAGTATGTACATGAGAAATACTAGTTTTTCTCATCAGGTCAGGAAAGAGAGGCGCCTGTAGTGCTAGGTGCGTGCGTCTGTGTGTCTGGGAGAGGAGCCTTAGTTGGGTTTCCTCCTCTTTGTTCAAACCCCTCCCCTACCCTTACCCCACCCCTCCCCCGCTGGGCAGAGCAGTGAAGCCGGTGTCTGCCCTCACTGAAAGATGGCGTTTGCTGAAGCTGAGGGGTTTCCTTGTCAGACCACGCCCTCCTCTCCCACTGTGGCCGCAGTGGATTGGACACATGCCCACACACTGTCTTTCTGTTTCCTAGGGACAAGGATGGCATCCGGAAGGCCCGCGAGGTCCTGGTGCGGTTGGGTATAGACCCGACACAGGAGGACTGCGTGGCCACTCACCGGATCTGCCAGATCGTGTCCACACGCTCGGCCAACCTGTGCGCGGCCACCCTGGCCGCTGTGCTCCGGCGCATCAAGGAGAACAAGGGCGAGGAGCGGCTGCGTTCCACTATTGGGGTTGACGGCTCCGTCTATAAGAAACACCCCCAGTGAGTCACCATTTGGGACCCATAGTGATGGGGCTCCCGGAGCCCTTGGGGACTCCTGACGGGCTTGAGAGAGGAGACCCCGGTGACTCTGGGGGCCAGCTCCATTCTCCGTTCTGGGGTGGTGGAGATGGGCTGTGGAGTTGAGCATCTTTGCAGAATAAAAGTCCCCAGTCGGAAAGTGGGAGCCGGGAGGGAGTTGTTCTTAGCATGAATGGAGGCGATTTCTGAAGCCCACTGACCACCAGGGGTGGGGTTTACTCAGAGCTCTCCTGGTCACTCAGGGCTCTTGTTGCCACCCCTCGTTTAGGAGTTAGTGTTTGCTTGTTTCTTTGACTCTCAGGATTCTTGATGGTCCCTTCAGGTGCTGTGTCCTCTGCCAGGGGCCGTCTCAGCCCAGTGAGTTGTCAGCCTCTCTGGCTGACCTGGGTGTGGAAAGATCCAGCCCTGCCCTTCATGTTTTGATCCCTCAGGTCAGGAGTGCCCAAACATGCCAATTTCAGTTGGGGCCTAGAAGACACCTGTCTCTGTTGTGCCCACTTGTCCCATCACGTGCACCTGTCATGGCTGCCTGCTCAGTAGGGCTTCGCTGCCTGAGCTGGTTGATGCTGAAGGTCTCAGCCCTCCCACTCCCTGGCCTCCTAGTCCAGTGCTTCAGACACGTTAAAGTGCGCATGAACCGCTGGGGCATCTCGCTGAGAGAGAGGCTGGTTCTGATTCACAAGTTCTGGGTTCAACCCAGTGGTGCTGTGGGCCCACAGACCGCAGAGGCGAGGCCCTGGAGACCATGGCTCAGAGCAGCTGCCACCCAAGCGTTTCTGGCTGAGCATACCTGTTCAGGCACCTTAGGCATCTTTGGCATCTTTGGCAGGAACTGGCCAAAGAAAGACCAAAGTCCAGAAAAACATTTCAATTTTTTCTGATTGGGGTCTTTTCCAGGCAGCATCTAATGAAATGAGTGATTAGACATGATAGTAGTTGGTGTGAGAATCTCCTGATTCCATTGTGCTGCTGCAGCAAAGAGGCCGATATGTGGGGCACAGGAGCTATGTGGCCTGTGGGAAGAGGGGGTCCATGTGACTTCCTGCAGGAGACAATGGCTTCCTAGAAGGGTCCTTTCCTTTCAGCAGGCCAGCCAGGACCCAGCCAGGGTGGACACAGTTGAATATGTGAGCTTTTGCACAGTGACTCCTACCTTGGGACATGGGAGGGGATGTTCGGGGCAGCATCTGCTTCTGCAGGCGCCCCTTGGCGTTTGCGCTGAGGTGGTGAGCGAACGCTCCACCCGTTAGCGCCATCGACTCTAGCTGTGGACACTCACTTCTTACTCCATCTCGGTGACTGCAGTTTTGCCAAGCGTCTTCACAAGACTGTGCGGCGCCTGGTGCCCGACTGCGATGTGCGTTTCCTCCGCTCTGAGGACGGCAGTGGCAAGGGGGCAGCCATGGTGACGGCAGTGGCCTACCGGCTGGCTGACCAACGCCGAGTTCAGCAGAAGATCTTGGAGTCTCTGAAGCTGAGCCGTGAGCAGCTGCTGGAAGTCAAGAAGAGGATGAAGGTAGAAATAGAGCGAGGTCTGAGCAAGGAGACTCATGCCATTGCCACCGTCAAGATGCTACCCACCTACGTGTGCGCTACCCCTGACGGCACAGGTACATGGCAGAGTTGCCACCTAGCTCACCACTGTGGGCCTTTGTCCTGGTGTTGACACTGTGGGAAGACTCTAGCCTTAGCATTGAATGTTTGCTCCAGAACATATTTCTTCAGCTATAGTTCAAATGCTCCTCAATTTAATAGGGTTACGTCCCAATAAAATATGAGTTCAACTACAGGTTGAAAATGCAGTTAGCACACCTAACCTGCTGAATGTCACAGCTTTGCCTAGCCTACCTTAAATGTGCTCAGAACACCTACATACATCAGCCTACAGTTGGGCAAAATCATCTGACACATTGATTACGGCATGGGGTGCTGGGTGTTGACCCTGGTGGTCGCCTGGCTCGCTAGGAGCTGGGGCTCACCACTGCTTCCCAATGTCACAAGAGTATTATACCATATGTCACTAGCCCAGGAAAAGTTAAAAATTCAAGGTATGGATTCTACTGAATGCCAATTGCTTTTACACCTTTGCAAAGTCAAAAAATCATTGTCAGCCCTGGCCCGTGTGGCTCTGTGGTTGGAGCATCATCCTGTAACCGAAAGGTTGCAGGAATGATTCCGGGTCGGGGCACATACCTAGGCTGTGAGTTCATCCCCATCCCTATCCCGGGCACGGGCATTTGCGGTTCCCGGTCCGGATGCTTCTGATCCCGGTCCCACGCAGATCCCCGGTCTGCATGCATATGAAGGCAACCAATCAGTGCTTCTCTCACAATGATGTTTCTCTCTCTCCCTTCCTCTCTCTAAAACAGCAAATGAAAATGTCCTCAGGTGGGGATTAAAAAAAATCATTAAGTCAAACCATCCCAAATTGGGGACCATCTGTACAGGAAATTCATCAGAGGAAGCTCGATCAAGGCTTCCTTTGATAACATTTGAACATTGATAATAGTAAATACTTACTTAATGCTTACCCAGTGTCAAGTACTTCTCTAGCATTTAACACATTTCAATGATGTAATCTCTACCTGTGAGCAGAGGTTAGTTGTCACGGCTGACGCAGAACAAAGGCACGGAAATGAAGAAACCTGCCCAGGCTCACTGGCTGGAAAACAGCAGAGCTGGGATTCGATCCCAGGGGTTTTGGTTCCAGGGCCTATTCTCTTAAGCCCTAGGTCAGGGGTTGGCATGCTAAGGCCCACAGACTGAATCTGGCCCACCATCTATTTTTGTAAGTAAATTTTATTTTACACAGCCATGAACGTTGTTTGCCTACGTATTGTTGATGGCTGCTTTGCATTACCGTGGCAGAGCTGTGTGGTTGCAGCAGAGACTGGCTTACGAGGCCTGAAATGTTTACCACCCAGCCCTTCACAGAAAAATATTGCAGACCCCTGTTCTATGCCACACAACCAAAGAAATGGCCGTTTTTTCCCAATTCACAGAAAACAATCGTTGAGCAGGCCGGTGTAAGGGAACTGGTACATGTTGGTCCCAGCTCTACCCTCTTTGGCTGCGTGGCCCTGGGCAAGTGACTCACTCTAGCTCGGCCAGGTCTTACTCCCTCATCAGAGGGGAGTGCAGCGCCTCCCCCGCTGGGCTGGCTGACGGTTGTGTGAGCACTGTGAGGCATGAAGCACATGGTGGTTGCCCAGTGAAGGAGGAGCTTGACTGCCATTTCTTCTCTATTCTAGAACCTGACATAAGGTGGCATTTTATTTAGCACAAATGGCAGGTTTAGATGTTTTTGAGTGTGCTGTGTTACCCTTGCCTTTGTTCTGCGGAGCTCGTGACTTCTGGGTCCCTGCCACTTGAACTCACTTGAGAACCACGAAGGAGCCAGCAGGCCTCTCTGGTCCCGGGATCTTACCTTCTTTACTGTTAGGTGGAGCTTACAGCCCATCTCCCCTGAGGTTGTCAAGGGCCCCCTGGGAGAGCTCCCCATTAGGGGAAGGTGATTGGGACCCTGTCACTGTCTGATGTGGTCAAGTGGCGATGCCCCAGCCATCATCTCCCTGGGTTTATTTTCCAGAGAAAGGTGATTTCCTGGCTTTGGACCTTGGGGGTACCAATTTCCGGGTCCTGCTGGTGCGCGTGCGGAACGGGAAGCGGCGCGGGGTGGAGATGCACAACAAGATCTACGCCATCCCTCAGGAGGCCATGCACGGCACAGGGGATGAGGTGAGGCAGGCGGCGCCCTGGGAGGGGCCCCAGTAGACACCTACTTTTTGCCTGGAGAAGAGTGCTTTCTCTGCTCGCCATGGTCCTGGGGAGGGCTAGGTGGGTCAGGACCCAGGGCTAGCCTTAGGATTACACCTGATCTGGTACTTCTCCTGAGTGGAGGCCTCACTGTGCCCAGGCCTTGCTGGGGGAACCCCTCCCTCAGAGCCCGCCTTCTCCCTGCAGCTCTTTGACCACATCGTCCAGTGCATCGCCGACTTCCTCGAGTACATGGGCATGAAGGGCGTGTCCCTGCCCCTGGGCTTCACCTTCTCCTTCCCCTGCCAGCAGAACAGCCTGGACGAGGTAACAGGGCCTTCCTGGAGGGCTCTCGTAGGGGCTGTATTGACTCTGTGCCAGCTGGAGTTTGGAGCGGGTGAAAGTTGAGCTGAGAGGAGGAGGAGGAGGGCAGGAGTGACCAGTCGTGAGGAGGGGCCTGTCGGTGGGAATGAGTTAGGTCAGAGCTGGTGGAGGTTAAACAGGCTGGCTCAGTGTAATAATCAATCTTTGGGATGACAATGATGATGCTAATCAAAATTGTAACCAATAGCTAACATGTTAAAGCATTTTATGCCAAGGGCTGTGCCAGGCTCGCTCCATGCATTATCTCATTTAACCTCACAGCAACATATAAGGTAGGTTTTGTGTACCCATTTTGCAGAAAGAGAAATAGGCCTTTAGAGATTGGCCAGCTATCAAAACCTGCCATTTCTTAGGTTGCAAGACCTAGACCAGTTCAGATGGCTCGGGAATGGCTAAGCTGTGATTTGAATTCAAGTTTTCTAACACCTAAGCCCATGCTCTCAGTTAAGCTCAGTTGCTCCTGAGGTCTGTGTTTTAAGTTCAGGGCATTTTCCGTTCACCTCCTGTCATTCGGATGCCCTCGCTCTCCTTTAGTCCCACTTTGCTGTTCGTTCCCTGGAGGCACGGAGTGGAGCGAGCGCAGAGGACTCCTGTTCTCAGCCGTGCGGACATGGGTGTGTTGAGAAGTGTCAGGGCTGAGTAGGTGATTCTCGGGCTAGATCAGGGCCCGTACTTGGCACGTTAGATGTCAGATTACTGTCACTTAGCAGCTGTTCTTGTCTTTGTTGTTGTGAAGCTTATGTGCCGAGTGCAAGTGGGTACTGTGCTGTGAACGGGTTGCCAGGGCACCGAAGGCACAGTTCCTGCTTTAGGTTGTCACACACACACTGGACTGACGGAGCGAGCTCAGAAAAGCCAGAGCTGCGGTTGGGAATGTGGCACCAGGGGAGGGAAAAGCCCTGAGGGCGCGTGACGTATTCGGAGCCCCCCATCTGTGGGGGGCATGAGGACTCCTTACATCAAACGAGTCGATAGGGGAGAGGGACAAACAGGCCCTCAGTGTGGAGAAGGGTGCAGAGTTGGGCATAGTCACAGGTTCAGTGAGCTCGGCACAGTGGCGAGGAAAGGCCACGTTCTCCACAGAGTCCCTGGAACAGCAGCTCTCCTGTCGCTCAGCTGAGTTCTGTAAACACCTCCCACTGCTCCCCTCTGAGAGTTAGATTCGCATGTGCACCATGATGGTTAAGGTTTGGGGATATCTTGTATTAAGAGCCCTGCCTAATCCAGTTTCCCCCGATACTGTTCACGTCTGTCTGGTGTTAACTACTCCAGTGTTGCTTTTAGCTTTTCCAATTTCTTTGTCTTTGTGTTAACACATTTTTTTTTTTGGTGTTAGTGCATTGGATTTTCAGAGCCTTCACATTTGCATTAATTTGGCAAAGGGAATTATCAAACATGTGGGTAAATATTTGTGACATTTGATGAAACATTATTTATTATTATAACAAAGATATGAGAAACAAACCTAATTGTTCCATGGCCAGGAAATAATTAATAAATTATGAACCATTCACCACCTCGTACTAGTGACTAGTTTTTTGGGAGAAATTTCAATGGTATGGGAAAATACTGGGGGTAAGACTAAAAATATTCTTTTTAAGAAAATGTTCCCCAGGATCAGAGCGCAGTGCAGCCTGCTCAGGTTGACCAGCAGCACCAAACTCCCCGGCCATGAAGCGCCGGCTGACGGGCATGTACAAGCGAGCGAGGCTGGAAGGCCGTGTACACGGGCGGGCAGTGAGCGCACAGCCGTTCGGCCGTCGTGGGAGGGGCCTGGGTGTCCTCACCTTTGTTTCTTGATGGAACCAGGGAACAGAACCCTTTCTTTTTGAACATGTCTCTCCTGTTCAAAGCCACCATGTCATCTGCTCCCAGAGGGCCCTGTGACATGGCAAAGGGCCACATTAAAGGTGAGAGGGCTTATGGGGAGCTCTAGGACCCCAGACTGCTCCCCTCACAGGGATGGCGGTGAAGCCTAGATGTCACCCCAACTGAGGGCAGGACACTTGTTCACTGTATAGTGGGGTCTGAGAGTTAAGAGACACACACCGACCCCTCTGACATAAATACAGGGTGGGGACAGGGCCAACTGCTATTCCCAGCGACAGAAACAAGCACGTTGAATTTAGTGCCTGGCGGTGGTGGTTGTGTGCAGTGTGCGGTGTGTGGCCCGTCCACTGAAGGCGGTGGGCTTGGGCGTGAGTCCTGCTCTGTTTCTCCAAGCTGCAGGCCTTGGGCAGGTTACTCCAGGGCCACAGTCACCTGTAAAATGGGCATGATGATGAAAAACACTTTGCAAGGTTGCTGTGAGGATTAAATGATGTAACACATGAGCTGTGCTTAGCTTACCGCCTGGCATACTGTAGGCACTCGGGAAATTCTAGTGGGTGGAGCCAGTTTAGAATCATTTGTGGGTGAGATGATTGGTTACTGAAGAGAACCTGTAGGGCCTGAATAAGGGAAACGCTTTCCTGATATCCTCATCACTGCTCCTGTGTGGTTTTTAGAGCATCCTCCTCAAGTGGACGAAAGGCTTCAAGGCATCTGGCTGCGAGGGTGAGGACGTGGTCACCCTGCTGAAGGAGGCCATCCACCGGCGCGAGGTGGGAGAGGCGTGGCATGGCCTGAAACGGTCTGCGCGTTCAGACAGTGGGGGCGATGTTGAGCGGGTTGAATGGGTTAGGGTGAGAGTGAACTTAGTCCTTCAGCGATTTGTGAGTGTCCGCTGTGTGTCAAGCCCTGCCCTTGGCACTGGGGGGGTCAGGGATATCCACAACACACTCCTGCACTCGGAACAACCCCTGAGCTAATGTCAGCGCTGTGGAGGTGTGAAGAACAGTGAGGTTGGGTGAGGACAGACCAGGTGGGGAAGGAGCACTCTTTTAAACAGCATAACCAGGGGAGAACTCTGAGGAGGCGACGCTTGTGCAGAGACCTGAATGAAATGAGTGCCTGAGCCATGTTGTGCGAGTTTGATAGACACGTAAATCTCCTTGCAAGTGCCTGAAGGGCGAATACTGTGGCTCACTTGTGGCCTGGGGACCTGCTTTTGCCCTCTCAGGAGTTTGACCTGGACGTGGTGGCCGTGGTGAATGACACCGTCGGGACTATGATGACCTGTGGCTATGAAGACCCGCACTGTGAGGTCGGCCTCATTGTTGGTAAGGACCTAGGCTGCCCTTCCCACATGGGACGCACGGCCTCGGGTGGGAGGGTGGGAGACGGTGCTGAGTGAGGCCCTGCTGTCGCTGTGGTTGGCAGGCACGGGCAGCAACGCCTGCTACATGGAGGAGATGCGGAACGTGGAGCTGGTGGATGGGGAAGAGGGGCGGATGTGCGTCAACATGGAGTGGGGAGCCTTCGGTGACAACGGGTGCCTGGATGACTTCCGCACGGAGTTCGACGTGGCTGTGGACGAGCTCTCCCTCAACCCTGGCAAACAGAGGTGAGCGCCCAGCTGCGTGTGGTCTCCGGTGCATGTACCCAGAACTGACGATGACAAGCAGTCGGATCCTCTACAACACCACAGCCCACGGAGCTCTTTCTCTTGAGATGCTGATGGAAGAGATTTCCTTGGAAAGGGTTTCTTGTCTAATACATCTGGAAAGTTCTGGGTCAAGTCCTTTCCCCCTGCTGGCCTGTGATGCTTTCAAACCTGGGTTGGGAAAACAAATGACAACAGTATGTTTCAAGGAGACTTTCACATGGGGGACTGGTCACTCAGGTGTTAGAGGGGTGAAAAGACAAAGGGGGGGCCACGAGGAGGACAGAGTTCATGCATGTAAGGAGCAGGTCCCACCGCTAGGACTGTGGGAACAGGTCTCGGAGGGGATGTTGAGACCAAGGTCTGGGACGGTGGGGAAAGCCCATGGCAGGGAGCTGCGGGTGCCACCAGGGTGAAGGAGCAGAAGCATTGCTGGGGTGAGGCGGGCAGGAGTGGGAAGCCCGCAGGAGCAGACCATTTCCCCCTCCTCCTGCTGTCCAGGATGTAGTGCCCTCCGTGGTCGGGACTGGATGGGGGGCCCGCCCCAGCCCCACAAAGCCCCGCTGTGCTGTGGGGAGTCTGAGCTGAGAGACCATGGTGTGAGATCAGCACACTTCCCACTGGGAGAATATAGTGTTTCTTAACTAGATTAATCTGGGGCCAGAAAACTGCATAACACACTTTATAAACATTTGTCTAGAATAGAGGTCACAGGCAGCATTAATGAGGGACACAGGCTTGGGTAGAGCGAGATGGAGTAGCGATGGGGTCTTGATTGAAACTGGGACTTCGACTGTCGTAAGGCACTACTGAAGGTGAAAAGACCCTCAGCCACGGAGTAGTCACATTCAGTTCAGACTGGGTGCCTGATTAGGTCTAAGAGAAAGCATGCTAAAATCCTAATGACGTGAAGGATTAAGAATCCTACCTTCTCCTGAAGTGTGGCAGCTTTGGGTGTTGTTTCTCGAGGAGTCGGGACTAAGCCTTGGAAATGAGCCCAGAAGGTGGGGTCAGTTCCAGAGGGAACCCCGTGTGTGGGCCTTGGACACCGCAGCTGGCTTCACCGACCACCAGGAATCCTGCTCCAGTGAATCAAGTAGCTCTTCCTTTCCCACCACAGGGACTCTGCGTGCCCTCTACTTTCAAATGTGTCAGGGGTGGGGGCGGGGGCTGACTGGTTGCATCCCAACCTCCTTCCTACTTAATCTCCACGGATGTTACTCGCACTGCAGGTTTGAGAAAATGATCAGTGGCATGTACTTGGGCGAGATTGTCAGAAACATTCTCATCGATTTCACCAAGCGCGGGTTGCTCTTCCGTGGCCGCATCTCAGAGAGGCTCAAGACGAGGGGCATCTTTGAAACCAAGTTCCTGTCTCAGATTGAGAGGTGAGAATTTTGGTCCCGGACGAGGGCGGGACCATGTCCTCCTCGGCTCAAGTCAGACCAGGGCGTGGCCTTCACAAAGGTCAGTTTAGTTGTGACACATTCATATTTGTAGTATAAGAGGGGGACCCAAAACACCCCAGAATTAATTTATAAAAAAGTATATTTATTCTTACACATTCAAACTTCAGTCACCTTTGAAGTACTCTCCGTTTGATGCAACACACCTCCTGAGACATTTTTTTCCACTGCTCAGAACAGTGTTTGAACCCGTCAGTTTGTTTCGCCTCTTCCACATCAACAGAATGTGTCCCTTCAGGACATTTTTCATCTGGGAAAACAAAAATGTTGCTTAGGGCTGGATCAGGTGAATAGGGAGGGTGGGGCATGAGGATGGGGCTGTTTTGGTAAAAACTTCTGACCACTGAGCTGCCGTGCGGGCAGGTGCACTTGTGAGTCACCCATCCTGAAATGGGCAAACACGTTAAAAGAGTCTTCCAAAAAAAAAATTCTCTGAAGCTGAACTCAACCTCTCACAACAACGCTGTCTGGTACACTGATACAGACGGGCTCCTAGGATACTCACCTAGCACGGAAGCCTGTACTACAAGGGGCCCACCCTCCAGAAAATGCCTTTTCTTTTGTCCCTCACCATCTGCGTATATTTCAAGTATCTTATAGACAGTTGTCATTTTAAGGGAAAATATATAACAGTCCCATGAAAAATCATGCTAAACTGGCATAAGCCTGTGCAAAGTAATATTGGGTTTTAGATAAAATATTAAAGTTAGAAAGATAACCCATTAAAGCACTCATCCTTGGCCAGAGGGTTCTTCCTAACTGCTGGCTGTAGCAATAAGGCACCGGGAGAGTGAAGGCGGCTTGTCAGGCAATGCAGAAGGATGCCGCGAGGCAGCTCATTAAAGCCAAGCCTCCCCTCTCCAGTCTTAAGGCAGAGAAGTCAGCTCCAAATTAGAATGGTGAATTTTAGAGCCCTTTAAAAATTAATGCTGTGTGATTACTCTCAGGCAAATAGAAAAACAGGAACCCATGTGAGTGGGCCCGAGGCCGTCTGCACCAGTGGATAGAAAGGACATGTTTATGTGTCTGTTTATGTGCAAGGAGGTGATTCCAGGGTTCTAGTTCCCTTTATAATAGGGTTTGTTTTCTTCCTACAATTTTATTTACATTTGTTTGGTGAGCAGCCCACAAATGGGTTTCGGCCCCCACCCACGCAGTGGGGGAGTAGAAACAGACCTCAGGTCTGGTGGTGTTGGCCGGCTGTGCTTGTCCTGCTGACCCGTGTGCAGCACTGAGAGAACAAACATGAGAGTTTTGTAAAAAAACTACTGCCATGTACAAGTGTTATCTCGTCTTTATTATTTCCAAATGAGTGGAATATCTAGATGGCCAATGTCTTTTGTTTTGCGTGTCAGCATTGCCAGACCTCTCATAGGCAGCGTGGAGTAGGGGGCTGTTTCTCTGTGCTCCCGCACACTCAGGAAGAGTCTATGGCCCAGTGCAACGAGCACCGGCTCCTGAGCTGCGTGCAGAGCAGGAGCCACCTTGCAGGGTGACGGCCTTTACACTCAGCTCCCAGTGGCCAGGCTCCTAGAATAACAGGCCACTGGCCCCTCTTGGCGCGTGACTGACCACTTGCTGTCTCCCTCCTGCCCCAGCGACCGCCTGGCCCTGCTGCAGGTCCGAGCCATCCTGCACCACTTGGGGCTTGAGAGCACCTGTGATGACAGCATCATCGTCAAGGAGGTGTGTGCCGTGGTGGCACGGCGGGCGGCCCAGCTCTGTGGCGCAGGCATGGCCGCTGTGGTGGACAAGATACGAGAAAACCGTGGGCTGGACACTCTGAAAGTGACAGTGGGTGTGGATGGAACCCTCTACAAGCTACATCCTCAGTGAGTGACCTCCGCACTCCCTGTGCATCTTTCTCTCCCTCTCTCTGTTCTTTCCTTGCTTTCCCTTAGAGCAAATAATCAGCCACTGCAAAGAGTGTATTAATGTGCATATTGTAGATTAAAGATGAATAATCAGAAGTAGGCCTGAGCTTCCCCACCCAAGCCCCTGTGAGCCCCTCCCCAGTGGCTCTGTTCCCCGTCCTGCCTGGGGCAGTGCTGTGGCGACACAGTCCCTTGCTTCCATTTCTTTGTGTAGGTGTCTGTGTGTGCATCTCCACTGTCTTAGTTAACTCTGGACCTGCCGTAGGGGCCTCCTGTGGCATCTCTCCCTTTGTGACTAATGTTTCCCACAGAGCGTTTGTGGCTTGGCCTTGCATCCACACTGAAGTACACCTTTGTAGTTCATTAAATTTCAGAGCTGTATAGTGTACCGCTGCTATTCTACTGCTAGAGGATACTGCGCTATTGAACTATCACAAACAGTGCTGCTGTGAACATTCTAGTACATGTGTGCTGAAACCTCGGTTTCTGGAGTAAGATTTTTCTACAGTCTAAAGCAGGGACTGGCGGACTACAGCCATGACTTTTTATAAATAAAGTTTTATTGGAATGCAGCCACGCTCACTCATTTGTATTGTTTTTTATGGCTTTCAGCTACCAAAGCAGAGTAGTTACAACAGACCTTATAACCCACAGAGCTGAAAGTATATCTACTGTCTGACCCTTTATAGAAAGGTTTCCTACTGCACCCTCTCCCAGTATAGAAGCACTGATTTCCCTTTTATTTTTTCTTTTCCCTGTCTTTCTCCATTTCCTGCTTTCTCAACCCTGATCACCATTTCTCTTCTCCCTTCTTCACTCATTTGCATATGTTTTGAATAAATTATTTCGACATCAGGGAATGTCCTAGCTCTTCTCCCCTGGAAGCTTTTCAGCTAAAAGTTAAAATGATAGAGCAGTGCCCTCGGCCAGGGCAGTAGGTGGGGTGGAGTGGGGATGGAGAGACTTGTCAATTGCATTGACACCTGCTTTCACCAGGGTTGCTTCAAGGAGTTGAGACTTGCCCAGAGTTTACGCAGTTAGTGAAAAGAGTGGTCCTTGAGAAGTTCCAAGTCCCTTTTGTTGATGTTCACTGTCACTGTGAAAGTGGGTGCCTTAGTCCCGGGTGAGGATTGGGAAGAGGATAGAAGCCCAGCTACCAGCACTGGGGCTTGGTGTTAGGAGCCTCTGTCCTTGGCTTTGCAGATGAGGGAGGCAGGCCTCTGTAATGTCTCAACAGCAACCTCCGGAGCCTGCTCCTTTTGCTTTAATGACATTTTAGACTCAGTTGGGTCAATGTCAGTCAGTACCACTGGAAAATGAGTGCGTGGGGGCTTGGTCCTTCCCTCCAGAGTTTGTGACCAGGTTGTGCACTTCTGCAAGGTACACTGTGGCATCCATGACTGTTGAACTTCTCTTTCACTGATGAGTTTGAAGAACACAACTTGCCAGCATCTCAGACACTTGAATCTTAGCTTTCCACTCTCCTGCTCTGACGCAGAATTTGGGTGTTTTGCTAGCGGCTCCAAGGCTCCCTTTTCTGATAGGTCATGCACAGTAAGTGTTTAATACACTGTGGCTGTCACTCTTTTCTTCATCTCGATTATTCCCCGGTTTCCAGCATCATAGGGTCTCACCTCCGAGGACACAAATTGATCATGACTAAGTTTTTATTCCGTGTCTTCCCCCCATCTTCTCCAGCTTTGCTAAAGTCATGCACGCGACGGTCAAGGACCTGGCTCCGAAATGTGACGTGTCCTTCCTGGAGTCCGAGGACGGCAGCGGGAAGGGGGCGGCTCTCATCACTGCGGTGGCCTGTCGCATCCGTGAGGCTGGACAGCGATAGAGTCCCTGAAGTCGGGACGGACTTCCTCTGGTTCCCCTCTCCCCTGCTCTTTTAAGTTATAAGATGTCATCCCCTGCGTCAGAGACAGATCCCGAGACTCTTCCTTGGCAGAGAGGACGCCGCCAGACTCCGTTTTGTCTCTGTGTATCCTCACTGTAGATTTTGGTGCCCAAGCTTCGACCTTCCTGAGATAAATTCGAAGTAAGGATTTGTTCACACTTGTCACGACCATTCCCCCTGGTTCTCTTAAAACTTAAAACAGATTTTAACCTTTAGTAACCCCCCTGGCCAAATTCCATGTCCGTATATAATCCTACAGGACACTAATGAAAAGATATAGTTGCTTCGCCTTGAACTTGGGCTTCTTTACCTTGGACCCCAGGAGTGACATTTCTAGGTGGAATGCATCCTCCAGCACGAGGCTGATGCTGTTTCTCGGAGACCTGAGAGGTCTCCGATAACTTGAGCCTGATTCTCCCACGTGCAGAACACGGGGGTGGGGATGGGTGGCGACGGAGGGAAATCGTGGTTAGCCGTGTGGCAGCCCCTCTTCAGCCCCATCTACACGCGTCACCTGGAGGGTCGCTGTCCTTGGAATTAAAGTGTCCTGGGTCTGAGCACACAGCACCAAAGCCACAGGAGACACGTCGTGCATGTGGAGTTGTCGCATCTCCTCGTGGGCTCACGAGTCATCATTAGTGTTGGGTCTTTAGGAGAGAGTGGGGGACTTTTCGGTCTGATGTTTAAAATATTTTTCCTGCAGAAGTGTAAACACTGTATTTTCATATTAACTTATGTTTGAAATTTAGCTCATGAAGTACATGTGCTTCTTCATCTGGATATCAGTTGTGTGTATGTATTTATATGTTAGTTTGTTATGTATATAGACACGCAGGGGCTTCTCAGACCTGGCCTCATTGGAAGACTGGGTAAAGGATGGAAGGTGACTAATTACTAGAGATACCTCATTCGCCTGGCCTGCGGGAAGCGAAGGGAAGCTTCTTCACGGTGAGTGAAGGGCCAAGCAGCTCCCTCCCAGGTCCCTGTTCCCCTGCAGACTCTGACAGGCGGAGAGCAGGGGAGAGGGGGCAGGAGGCTGGGCCTATGGGTGCAGGAAACCACAGCCACTGGCTGAGCTGTGTGGAGACTTTCCTGGGGCAGTGTTACCTGGGATATTAACCAAAGGACTCAGACTCATCGCATAGGAGTCTTCATTCTTAAGGCTGTCAGTATAATTTTAAAGCTCTCTAACAAGATAAAAGAAGCCCACCAAAAACATTTTTTAAAAACTGTGTCCGATCATTGATAGTGAACCAAAACAATGAAACGAACAAGGGAATGAAGCCTCAGGGACAACACTTTTGGAGATTTGTGTCCTCCCAGCAAAACTGGTTTCTAAACATTTTACAAGAAGCTTGTGGAGGGCTCCTCTAGCCTGAGCTGTTTTTATACATGGTGTTTATTTTAAACAGTTTGGGGTGGGGGTGGGGTGGGGAGGAGCAGCGTAAAGCCTCTCACACCCTACTTTTCAGGAGTGAAGTTCCTTCTGAATCCTTAAGCCCATCTCATCCCCGGACACTAAACTGTAAAGAAGGAATGGTCTTGCAACATGATTGGGTAGGGTACGAGCGTCAAAGCAGAGAGATGGGAAGACACGCTCAAGTATCACCCAATTTTTGCACATTTATCAAACTTGTACTGAGAACGGTGCCTAGATTTGTGTATAACTGAAGGAAGCCCAAGAAATAAAGATGAATTTTAACTTTTAGATTTGACAATGGGGCCCCATCTATGAAATCACTCCTTTTTAATTAAGGGTAGAGCTGTGTGTGTGGCTGTGAAAGCTGTGTTGGTTTCTGAAGATCACAGGTGCGTGCAGTTGACACGTCATGTTCCCATGTCGGGTGACAGCTCCGTGCCGATGCTGCTTTGCCTGATGTGAATTCGGGGAATCTCAGTTTTGGACTGGGGCGTGCTGAACGGCAGATCTCAGACCCTCGAGCACTCCGTCTAGTGGTGGTGTCATGTACAATAAAGAACTAGTTGAATTAACTATGTGATGTTAAATATTAATAAATTTTAACATTTTTCAAAATAGTCCACGTGTGATTCCTGAGTACTTTCAAGAGCGCAGTCACGGTGTGGGCGTATCCTTACTTCCGGGCCAGTACGAATAATTTGCGGGTGCCACGATTTGACTGCACTTTGACAGGTGTGCAAGTGAGTCTGGAGGCTTCACTGGACATAAAGGACAAGTTTTATTCAAGGGCCTTAAGCGAATTGCAATTCAGAAAACAACCACCTAAAACCCAGAGTGTTCTGGAGAAAAAAAGTTGAGAGTTTTTATAATAAAAGGCATATTTTTGAGAAGAATCACTTTTTCATTCTTAGCTTCTGGATTGAGCCGAGGTGCTTATTTTCCAGATGTCCAGTGTTCTGGTCAGTGGAGTATTCTTCCCTGACTTCCTCCGAGGTTTATCCCGAGGATTGATTATGCCTGGACATTGATGCACAGATGAAAAGTTCTGTAGTTTAAGTCCTCAGGCGAAAGCAATGTAAAATCAGTTCCTCATGTTTCAGCCCACTCTGATTCAAGTGGTTTTGTAGTTGACTCTAGTGACTCCAATTTGTTTCTTCCCTCTTTCCTCGTAGGCATGTCTCGACCCCAGATATTTCTCGCCAGCTGCCTAGTACTGCAACAGGAAGATGACTTTTCCTAGGCCATCTTCTAAGCCCCTGTGTTTCAAATACCACCGAAGAACCACAGCTGGCCCTGCTCTCCACTGCTGAAGCAGTTTGGTTGAAATGTAGCAGAGCCCTCGGGGGCGCTGGCTGTTTTCTGCAGGCACGTGTGATTCGCACTGAAGATACAGAGCCCATCTAAAAAGTGCTTGCTTCGTGCTCTCCCCACCATCCTCTCCCCTCTCCTTCGTGAGCAAAACACAAACCTGGGAGATTAATTCCTCTCAGGTCCCTACTGATATCCACTGACTTGGCAGGGCCCTGTATGAGTGACAGTAACAGGGAGGAAGCTGACAAGGAGGCTGTACACGGGAGGCTAGAGATGGCCGGAATGCTATCGCCCTCGCTAGTGGTGAAAGAAGTTAAAATTGGACCTTGTTTTTCCAACACCAATTTGGAGAGATAGGGGCAGCTTTCTCATGCTATTGGGGAGAGGGCAGATTAGTACAACCATTTAGGAGGGAAAAAGGCAAAATGTATCAAAAGCATGTTTTGGATAAATTTCTAGAAATTTATCCAGAAGAAATGTACATAATTGGGGCCTAAGATTTAGTTTTAAGGGTATTGACTACTGTATGACTTATAATAGCAAAAAAAAGGGGCATTCTACACAATGCGTCTGCCCACCCTGCATCAGGGTCCACCTAGCTATTTCAATCATTTCAGAACAGGAGCTTGGTTATACAGGTGATGGGAAAGCTGAGAAGTCACTAGATAAACAAACCAGAGATTAAACCAGAGATTAGCAACACCAAAACCACTGCTATCCCACTGGCTGGACCAAAGTCCCAGGCAGGGGAGGGGATGCAGGGGCTGGAACCACAGAGCAGGAAGGGGGGTGGTTTGAAATACTCTGACTCCCCACCCTCTGGTCTACAGGGTCTCCACTGGCTGAACCTAGTGCGAAGCCCGCTGGCAAAGGGAACTTGGAAAAGGTAGTGCCTGTGATACAGAGCAGGGGAGGGAGAGGGGCCTGGGGCTCAGCAATAAGTAATCGGCAGGCATCCTATAAAAACAAGAATATTTAGTATCATAGAAAATGTTGACAGCATGGTGCTTCAGTATCTTATAGAACGGTATATTATGATCCTGTTTTTTTAATTAAAATATATAACATACGAGGTCTAATGTGTTTCCTTGATTTTCTCCTCTGCTTCGCTGGACTGTGGGCATGAATAAGGTCTCCACCTTGGGGGTAATGGCCTCAGCCCCATTCCTCAGCAGCTGCCCTTCAGATGTCCCCTCTGGGAGTGGGACACCCTCCACGGGGCTCTGGAGCACCCAGCTCCTGGCCTGCCAGCCTCAGCCAGAGGCTGCTCGAGGCAGATTTGGTAGCACCTGCCCAGGTCATTGTCGCCACCACTGCAGAGCCTTGGGGAAGAGCTGCTCTGTCATTCTCACTGGGGGTGCCTGGTGGACACAGACCCAGATGTTACAGAACAGAAGAGTTCATCCACCTAGTGTTGGTTCATGTACCAGCAGAGTCAACACTGGACACGGAGAATTGCAGTGGAGAAATACTGGCTATTTTATTATGAATGGTGCCATCCAGGAGAATGGGAAGTGAATGCTCAAAAGCCTGGACACCCCCATGGCATACAGGTCACAGATTATATGGGGCAGAATCACAGCACACTGGGTTACGGGTGTGGGCTGTGCTGGGAGCTGGTTGGCTGGAGGTGAAGTGAGGGTAATGAACCATTTCTTCAGGTCTTGAGGACAGCTCTGAGACTTTTTTCAAGCATCTCTGTCTGGTCTTGTGGGAAAGTGGCCAGGGGGTGGTTCCACCTTAGGGCTCAGGCACTGAAGCATATCTTGGGTCAAGATGTTATCTTTAACCTGCCAGAGGTCTAGACCCTGTGCTTATTAGTCGGTTTGAGCTACTGTCTTCTGCTTCTTGGGGGGAGGGGGGAGGTGCTGATTACGTGGGGGAAAAGACTAGGTAGGTATCAGAGAGAGGTGTTCTAGGGCTACCATTTGAAACTAAATTTCATCCAAGTCATAAAGACCCGACCTTTGGTTTCGCTTAATGTCCCACAGGTTATATACTACTGGACAAGTTGGACATGACACCCTGGAGGGAGCTTTCTCAGTGTACAACTTAAACTTGGCTCCTGCACCAGAGACCCTCAAAGCCACTGGGCCACCTGTGCTCACGGGTCTCCCGTGGGCCGCCACCTCTCTGCCCAGTCCTCACCTCTGTGGGGTCCCTCACCACAAGGTAGACCCATTTCCTTCAAACAAATGGACAGCCTGTACCCAAGTCGCTTGCAGCTTGGAAATAGCTTTTCAGCTTCTGCCAAGCCCACTCAGCTCTTTTTAGTCTCTCTCTGTTGCTTTGTTTTCTTTAGTCTGGGCTGGGGGTGCAGAAGGCTATATTACTCATACACCTCCCCAATCTCAGGCATTTTCTACCTTTTGCAAAGATCGTTCTTGCCTTTTTACTTTCTTACTGCCTTTTGTCCTCATTCCCCATTCCCTTTCTACATTCACGGTCTGTAGCCATGGTGCTGGGTTGATGTGTGATTTATTTGTGTCTCTGTGAGGCATATATTGTTTGTCTACATATTGTTTTCTGATTTACAAAATGCTATTGGCTGAAAGTCTTGTTATTTTTTCCCCGTTAAGCATCATGCTTTGAAAGATTCATAGACGTTGCTGTGTGTGCATTGCTAGTAGTTACTGCATAATATTCCACTGTGTGCATGCTCCCATGGATGGACAGGTGAATTGCCTTAGCTCCGGCTACACAAACATAGCCTCAGGAGCATCTTTGCACATGTGCCCATAATTGTCTTCGATATAATCTTGCTAAGCACGTGCCTAGGGCAGGAGAGCTGGATCAGGGGTTTGCTTAACTGGACCCCTCCCCCTCCTGCCAGATGAGTCAGTGTCCTGAAAGGCTGCTCCAACCCCCACCCCCAGCAGCAGATCTCTGGCTGTGCCTGGCATTATCCAGCTTTCTAATTTTTATTTCTGTCCTGGGTGTAAAGTGAGATTGTGTGTTTTTTCTCTTTCTTTTTTTTCCTTTTTCTCTGTGTATGGTTGTTATAATTTGCATTTCTCTAAGTAACAATGAGTTTGAACATCTCTTTATATATTTCTGAGTCTTTTAGGTTTTCTTCACCAATTACCTGTTCATATTCTTTGCTGATTTTTCAATGAATTCTTTCTTTTTCCTTGCTGGCTTTCCAGAGTCCCTTGTTCTAGATATCAGTCCCTTGCTGGATTTGTGTATTGCATGTATCTTCTCCCAATCTATTAATTTTGTCCACAACAATCTGTGTTGACTAGGAATGTCTTCTTTTCGAGTAATCCAATTCATCAGTCCCTTTTGCTTTATGATTTGTACTTTTGACCTTTTTCACCCACTAACATCGTCTTCTATTAATTTTATGTATAGTTTTACTTTGTATTTTATAGGGCTAATGTAAAACCCTTAGGCAGTCCCTAGTTCTATGTAATATCAGGCGGGGTCCAAGTTTTTTTTTTTTCATGTTATTAGAGTTAGTTTGCCCTTGCCCACTGATTCGTGACAGCTTTTCTGAAATGCAGCATTGCGTGTGCAAGGGTCTGTTTCTGAGTTTTCCTCTGGGCCCGCTGGTCTCTGCCTGGTTTGGAGACAGTAACAGACTCTTCCTGTTACCAGGGTTTGCCAGTGCGCCTTACATTCAGCAGGCGAGTCTTCCTTCTTCTTCAAATTCGGCTTTTCTTCTTCTTTATTCCTTTATGTAAGTTGTAGTAGATGTTTGTAGAATCTCTTAAAAAAAAAAGCTTAAATTTTGATTAGAGTTGCAATAAGTTTACCAGTTTGGGGGGTTGAATTGACCTTTCAAATGTTCACAAGAGCACAGAATGTTTCTCTGTGTTTTCATATAATCTTTTCTGCCTTTTCTCTGTAGAGGTTTGTGAATTCTTTGCTAAGTCAATCCCCAGGCAGTTTATACTTGCTGTGTACGGGCCTTGATTTCTTTATATTGTCTGGTTGGTTATTGAAGGGTTTCTCAGCCTTGGCACCATTGACATTTGCGGGGGGATACTCCTTTGTTGTGGGGGCTGCCCTGTGCAGTGTAGGATGTTAGCGGTGTCCCTGGCTCACACCCATCACACATCAGTAGCACCTCTTCCCCAGTTGTAACAAAAAGTCTTCAGACATTGCCGAGTAATATTTCATTGTATACATGGACCGCATCTTTTTTATCCATTTGTGTGTTAATGGACACTTAGGTTGCTTCCATATCTTGGCCACTGTAAATAATGCTGCAATAAACATATGGGTATATATCATATGTCTTTTCAAGTTAGTATTTTGGACTTCTTCAGATAAATACCCAGAAGTGAGATTGCTGGTCATATGGTAGTTCCATTTTCAGTTTTTTGAGGAAACTTCACACTGTGTTTGATAGTGGCTTAAGAAATTTATAGTCCCACAAACAAAGTCCCATTTTTATTTTCTTCTTCTTGGACAGCAGTTTTTGTTTCCATTTTCAAATGTTCTGGAACATGGCACCCACTGCCTTGGGGTGAGTAAGAGCATCGACATGGACAGAAGGTGACATTTGCCACTGTAGATCCTGTGGGGGACACATCCCCTTTCCTGGCCTGCCAACTGCTCCGTAAAATGAGGGGATGAAAACTTCAGCCCACCTTGCACATCTATGTTCAGTTATTTATTTGTAAGTCCCATCTGCTGCTGGCATAGGTGCCTGAAAATCCTGGCACCCACCGGCCACAGTCTGAGCTCTGGTGCCAGCCAGTGTCTCAGGAAACCTCACAAACCTGGCCCTGGAGGGCGTGCATGACCCCACCACCGAGGGTGGAGGGAGGGAGATGAGGTCTTCCTCACTGCATTATCAGGAGATGAGGTGGCCTTTTCCCTTTAATGACAAATATGTTTTTTATTTCCGTCATGCGGTCTGTTGTCCAGGCTGCAAACCCATTTCCAGGAAAAGCAGACATGAATGGCTTCAATCAGAACGTTGAAACAAACAGGAGTCAGTACCCTTGGCAGGGCCGGGACTTCAGGCCAGCCAAGGGACAGCCATGTGCTCTCCGTTTTATTAAACATTATTCTTCTTAATAGAGCAGTGGGAAATGCCAGAACCATCTGCAGGAGATGCCAGGAGATGGCGCCTCTGGAGGCGGCACTGGCAGCCCATGTGGCAAGTACCCATCCCTGTGCTGTCCGCAGCCCCGCCTCAGAGCGCCCTCTTACGGCTACATATGGGAACTGTTAGCCATGCAGGATCCATCCCAGCGTTTTCTTCCTGATGATGTATAATACCGCACTCCCAGCCCCTCAACTCCTCTTTAGGTCTCTGATTCATCCTAAAGACTGGACGCTGTCTTTAGGGTGAATCAGCCTTAGGAGAGCACATATAGGCACTGCCTTTAATATATAGTTTTTTTGCATTATAAAAACTGCATGTTTGCTATAGAAAATTGGGAAGATACAGAAATGAAGAAGGTTGTAACAAAAATAAACTGATCCTGTTTCCTACCACTCAGTTTTATTCAGATTTCCCCCGGAAAGCAGATCAGCTTAAAATTATGTGTGTTTCCCTTGTTTCTTACCTTATATGCAATGTTTCACAGGAGGAAGGCAAGGTGGAGGGAGAAGTTGCTAAGAACGCTCCCGAGGATGAGCAGGGAGGTAGGGTGAGGGTAGTGGGTGCAGGGAGAATAGGCACAGGGCTTGGGTGGGCGTGTGTGTTCAGGGCACTGTTCACCCCGACCCCACTCCTCCGTCACCCCTGGGATCTCTGAGTCCCCACCTTGCTGGTCCCCATCCTGCAAAGGAGTCCTCAAAAGTATGACTCTATCACTAGAGAGAGCTGATCGTCTCAAAGAGACACCAGATCTACAAAAGCAAGTGACCCACCCTGGAGCTGTCTAAATAAAATGCCACAGTTGTTTACTATAACTCAATTATTTAGTAAGCCAGTAATCAGTTTCATTGTGAATCAGTAATTTAAATTTACCACCTAAATTTTCTGGTGGGAACAGAGAGCAGGCTGTTGGTGAAGCTGTGCACTCCCGTGAAATGAGCGCCTGCACAGCCTGGCCCGTGCTGGGGCACTTCCAGGGGCCTCGCTGAGCTCTGTTTGGCCTTGAGCAGAACACAGAGACTGCTGGCCTTCTGGCTTTCTTGTGTCTATGGAAACCCAGGGGTGTTTATTTTTCTCCTGCTCACACTGTCTTTTTGTATTTATATTTTTTGTCTCTTCCAGCTCTCTGCAATAAATTGTCTTGCTATGGTTCAATGCAGAATCCTGTTTTAGATGAAGCATAGTTTTGTAGAAGACTAGGTAGGGACATTTTTAATCAGAGAGTGTGGGGCAGGGGAGAGAAATGATATTTCCCATTGGCAACACCTCACCAGCAAGGTCAGGTCAAGGATCAACATCACTCCCACCAAAGGCCAACAGACAGGTCTCCAGGCCCCTCACTGAACAGGCCAGAGGCCCAAAGTCTAGCTGACACTGGGCCGAGACCACCAGAACCAGGCTGAGCCCGATCTTCTCTCCATTATGTCCTGCACCTGCCCTGGGAAGAGACAAGGTATGAAGGTAGTTGGAAGCCAGGTCATGGAGGCCTTACCAACCACTGTGAGTCCTTGGAATTTGCTCCAAATAAGATGAGAAGTCAGTAGAAATGGTTTTGAAAAAAGTCATGCTGATATCTGAGTTATATTTTTAAAAAGAGCACTTTAGCTGCCATGTAGAGAATGGGCTGACACAGAAAAACCAGTTATGATCCTGTGGCAACAAGTCAGGTGAGAGATAATAGGCCAGGCAGGTGGCAGTGCCAGAGGTGAGAAGCTATCAGTCTGGATACATTTTGAAGATAAAGTCAACAGACTTGCTAATAGAATGGACAGAGGGTGTGAAGGAAGGAGAAGATCAAAGTTGACACCCAAGTTTTTGGCCCAAGTCACTGAAGGATGCAGTTGTCATCCACTGAGACAGGGAAAGCTGGGAGAGGAGCAGGCTTGCAGGGGAAAATAAGGAGGTCTATTCTGAACCGACCCAGAAGGAACAATCACCCCAGCACCCAGGTTGTGGTTTTAAAATACCATTTCTCAGGTTTGCTGCTCCTAGGTCTGGGGCAGGAAAGGCACCAGATGGCCCCTGAGTATCTTGAAACACCAGAGAGCGAGGCTGTTATCAGACAGCTGGGGTGCTGTCAGAAGGACTAAGCCATGTAGGAAAGATGAGACAATGTAAGGATAAAATTGCAGTGTATTGAAACATCATTAAAGGTGTTCAAATCCATGAATTTATGATGATATTAAAATTGGTCTCTTATTTGCTCTCTGTTGGAGAATGGCAGGGAACCAACTCATTATTTTGAAAACTGGTTAATAGAGGGAAAGAATCAAGCATTTATTCTGCCTTTCCTACAGTTATACCTCAAGCTAACCAAACAGTAGTGTTGCAGAAAACCAGGGACCAGAATAACTCAAGCGAGACAGGGAGTAATGAAGGGAAATTTATTACGCATGCGGGCCCAGAGGAGTAGCCTCTCAAAGTCTGGGCCCCGAGATTCTATTTCATTTCCCTTTTATACATCTGGACAAGCAGGGTGAGCGATGAGGGGCTAGTGGTTTTTAGCTTGCTCAGCAGCCCTTTTTGCAAGGTTTCCTGCCCAAGGCTGCTGGGGCAGGTGGATGTTTGCCGTTTGGGCGTGCCAAGCGGGCTTACAGAAGCTAGAGTAGGGGTTATTGTGTCTGCTTTAAGAAAATGGCATTTGGCTTTTTCCCCTATAGTAGCTGAGAGGGTATTTCTCTTTATAGAAATATCTCAGCTAATGAATGGGAAAAAAAAGGTAGATCTGATTGAGGCAATGGGCTCAGGCAGTGAGCTGAAACTGTTCTGAATATGACAATAGAAGCAGACATTCTGTGCTGTATGAAGGGAGGCCACACCGTGATCTCTAGAATCCAAATGCCAATTTGTAGTTAATGCAGAGGAGGTTGAAGTGTGTTGAATTATACCACGGGGTACATTCAACAAAATCTAAGATGAGAAAAACTTTATAGGACAAATGGCCTTGTTTCAAAAAATAAAGAGAGAAAAGAGAGAAGGATGAAGAACTTACAGATTAAAAGAGACTTAAAAGATGTATCAAACAATCACACTACATAGGTCTCATTTGGACCCTGATTTAAACAAACAAGCTTACAAAAAATATGAGACAATTGGAAATTCGAACACTCACTGGCTATTATTAGACAATATTAAGAAATTGTTATTTTCTATGAGTGGAATGATGGTATGATGATCATATTTAAAAATATATACTGAAATGCACAAAGATGAAATGGTGCAACAGCTATGTCTGGAACTGGCTTCAAAGTAACACAGGGTTGAGGTGATGAGAAGTAAGATTGACTGTGAGTTAGTAACTGGTCAACTGTTAGTAACTGGTCAACTGGTTAGTAACTGTGGACCTGTGTGACAGGCACATAGGGATTTGTGATACCAGCTTGTCTATCTACTTTTGTGGATGTTTGAAATTCTTCATTATAAGTTTTAAAAAGAGAAAAGATAACAAGAAAAAGAAAAAAGAAAGGAGGAAAGAAAGAAAGAAAAAGAAAAAGAAAGAAAGAAAGAAAGAAAAAGAAAGAAAGAAAGAAAAGAAAGCAAGCAAGCGAGCATGGAGGAAGGAAGACAGGGGAGAAAGGAGAGGTGGGCAGTCAAGAAAGGAAGGATACAAGTTCTGTTTTGGGCATGTCGTGTCTGAGCTGCTAATCTGATATCCAGACAGAGAGGCTGAGTCCGTAGTTAAACATGTGGGACTGAAGTTCAGGGCAGTGTTAAGGCTAGAGAGAAAAAATAAGGAGTCCTAAATTTATAAATGTATTACAATAATGGAACTGGATGAGAGCACCTTAAAATAAGTAAAAATAAGAGATAAGCAATGTTACAGACTGAATGTCAACGTGTGTCCAATCGAGAGTCTGTAAGGTGAGGCAGAAAGGAGCTACAGGGCTGCATTTGGCAGCGGGGGGCGGGAGGGGAACACTGCTGATGTGGACCAGAGCAGTTTGGGGGAGGGTGGGGCACAATATCAGAGGCGGTGAGCCTGGCTGAATCTTTAGAGGAGTTTTGCAAAGAAGCAGCAGAGAAAGGAGATGGAGGTGTGATGGGAGTATGGGACTGACAGATTATTTTTCAAGGAAGGAAGAATTATAGCATGTTTTTAGTTCGATGGGATTTATACAGTAGAGAGAGAGAAAAAATAATAATGGGGGACAGAGGAGAAATTGCTAGTTGGGTATGATGCATTTGGTGTTATGACACATACACTTCTCTGTTGGAGGCCTGGGTATCATCACTCCTGGTCTTCCCAGGGATCCTGTGAAAGTGCTGATGTAGCTTTGACCCTCATGTGGCCTTTCTGGAGCTCTGTCCAGTGCAAAGCAATTGATGGCTTCCATTTCCATCACTCTGTCCACAGTCTCCAGTGGCGTCCGATTACTCAGGCTGTGTCCACGATCCACACACAACGACAAGGTACAGCCAGACCACACACACCACATGCTGGAGGAGAACATGGGCCAGTCAGCTGGTCAGCTCTGAAACCAGTCTCTACCAGGGCAGGAAGTCTAGATGCTGGTCTGGGTCTGAGGAGGAGGCCAGAGATGAGGCGGGGCTCAGAGCTGGAACCAGAGCAGGAGCTGGGGGTGAAGTAGTTGGAGGAGCTGTGCCCCTATGTGTTTTTGATGGGCACGCCCTCTTTTACCATAAACAGTTGCTATATTAAGTCTCATTTTATTTATGTTATTTGAATAATAAAGAGTCTGGTAGAGCCTTGGGCACCAATGACACATCTATTACTGCTGATTGAATCAGCCTTCCTGGCTGTCTGCCTTGTGGCTCCTCTACACAAAAGCCTCAGTACGTGCAACAGAGCTCAGAGTGGCTTCCTCCAGTCACTGTCCACACCTCTGCCCACAGGGAAGGGCTTAATGCAAAGTACCTACCGATTTCCTGTGCCCTGGTATTAGCTGTGGTTTGAGTAAGTGGTAACTCTTTATTTTCGGAGTTACCAAGCAGTTTTGGACCTTAATATGTCTTTTTGAGATACTTCACGGTATATTGGGAAGAGCACTGGTTGGAACGTCTGGAGACCTACAGTTCATTTTCAGCTCTGCATTGGCCGACTCTGGGCCTCACTTTCTCAGGTTTAACATCCTTCGTTTCAGGCACTGGAGATGCAGCAGCGACCAAGCAAAATTCCTGCCTGCACAAAACATATATTCTGGTTGAGGAGAAATATAGTAAGCAAATCAAACCGAATATGTAATATGCAAGCAGTGACAAGTTATATGAAGAGAAATAAAACAGAGGATGGTTTGGGGATTGTTGCTGCTGGTGTGTGTGTGTGTGTGTGTGTGTGATTTTAAAGGTGGTCAGGGAAGGTTTCTATGAAGAGGAGATATTTGAGCAGAGATCTGAAAAAGAGAGACACATGGTTACCTGGTAAGAATATTCCAGCGAAAGGAACAGCAGATATGAAGGGTAAGGCTGAGTGTGCTTGGTATCCCAGAAACCCCCAGGATCCATGAGGCTGCACAGCAGTGGTGGAAAGAGAAGGTGGTAGGAAATCAGGTTGGAGAAGTAATGATGCATGTATGTAGCCTCATGATCGCTCTAAGACTCCAACCATTATGCTCACTCAGACAGGAAACGTTGAGAAGGAGGGTCTGAGAAGAGGAGTGACACATTTAAAAGAATCACTCGGGTGCTGGGTAAAGAACAAGTAGAAGGGGCAGAAGCAGCATGTCCAGTAAGGAAGCTATGATAGTTACCCAGGTGAATGATGTCGGTGCTTTTGTGGAGGCGTTAGAAGAGGTCAGGCTCTGGGTGGTTTTGGAAAGCAAGACAAGGTGTGCTGGCAGATTCCGTGTGCAGTGGGAGTGAAAGAGAGGGGTTGAGGGTGATGTAGTTATTAGAGTGTTCACAATATTTTTTTTTTCTGGGCACATAGTAGGTTTGCATTTCCTTTGCTCCTTTAGGTTAGGCATGGCCATATGACTTGCTTTGGATAACAAGATATGATCAGAAGAGAGGCGTATGGCATTTGTGAGTGCAGGACCCTGAAACGTGCCTCTTCTCTGGTCTAACAGGTCATGGAAGTGTTTGGTCCCGTCTTCAGTGAACACGGTGAGTAGAGCTCCACCCATCTCGGGGTGGACGTGAACAACAACAGACACATTTGTTGGGTTCAGCCCCTGAGGTTTCAGGGTTCTGAACTACTGCAAATAATCTAATCAATCCTGAAAAACACAGATCACAGGACGAGAGGGTTTGTTCTGAGCAATCTGCAGACTGGGATTTTCATTTCTTAAGACAGAAGAGAGTGTGGGAGGAGAAATTGTCGGGGTAGGGAGGACTAGGAGCTTGTTTTTGGACATGCCAAGCTTGAGATGCATCTCAGGCATTCAACTGCAAATGTTGAGTCAGCAGCTGGATACATGGATCTGAACTGCACGGGAAAAGTCAGGCTGCAAATACGTATAACTGGAGTTGTCAGCCTGAGCCCAGGTGAGATGGCGAGGAAGTGCGTGCAGGCAGATAAGTGTGGAGACAGTCTCAAGGCACCCGAGCGAAGAGACTTAGCTGTGCTGAATGCTGTTGACAGGTCACCTAAGATGAGAATTCTCAATTGACTTGTGATTGCAATGTGGAGGGTTTCATGACAGCACCAAGAATAGTTTAGAGCAATCTGGGGGACGTTGTAGGAATGACACTGATTGAAGTGGGCTCAAGAAAGAATGGGAGCAGAGAAAGTGCATTCTCAGTGTTATTAATTGGTTTCAAGGGTATTGGTGTAATAGAATGGTGATGCTGGGGTCAAAGAGGTGTTTTTCATTTCATCTTTTTTTTTTTTTTTTAGATGAGAGAATTAGAATACACATGTATGTTTTGGAGAATTATTCCATAGAGATAAAATTGTGCAGGCAGTGGGAGAGGGGCCAGTGGATGAAGGGGTGCCTCGGGTCAGCAAAGGATGAGATCCAGCTGAGGCCTGCCGGTGGGAGCCTGCAGCCCAGTCCTTCCCAGCAGGGGGGAAGGCAGAACTGAGGGCTCGGATGCATGTGGGTTGATGCGGTGCCAGGGGGTGTTCTGGATGTGGGATAAGGTACTTTTTTTAGGTCTACATATTTATCTCAGAAATGAATTTTTCGGTATAATCTTGTGTCAGCTCTTTCCGGTCCCGCATCTTGCAGATCCGGACTGTCATTCAGCACTGTCGATTTCTCCCACACAGTGGGTGGGGGCTCTAGCGCTCTCCCTGGCCAAAGCCCAGCGCCGCCTCTATTAAGCTCTCTGCTCAGTCCGCAGATGAGTTTAGGCCTGGCACCCGGAGACGCTAGTTTGAGTCTAGCTTGAATCTAGCTGGCACTAGAAGGCTGCCTGTGTTTCCCATTGGTAAAATCGAAATAATTTTTTTAAAAAAGTACTTTCGCCATAGGCCTATTTAGAGGATTGGAACAAACAGTGGATGCCAAGTGCTCAGCCCATCCCTGGCACACGTGAGTTTGAACTGTTAGTGTTATCTGTCCTCACTTCCCTTGTTCCCAGCGAGCTTCCTGCAGCGCTGGTCTCCGCTTTAGAACCTCTGGTGCTCCCAGCTGCCCCCAGATCGGTTCGAACCTCTTCATCTGCCAAACCAAGCCCTTCACGAATTTGCCCCATCGCCTTTTCAGCCCCCTTCCTCGCACTCCCGCAATTCTTTATTTCAGACACAGAAACTAGCCACTCTCCAACCCTGATCCTTCCTTTTCGCTTCCAGTTTTTAAAAAAGACTACTCTCCCTCACTCCACCCCAGCACCTCCCTCCCCCAAACCTGGAGAAATCCTGACCATTCTTCAAGATTCCACTTAAGAATGAGTTTTCCTGGAAGATTTCCCTGACTTCTCTCTGGACACCTCGGCCCCGGGCTGGCTCCTTCTCAGCTTTGTCCCTCGCCTCTAAGTTTGCCTGGCTGTTCTCCCCTCCACGAGCTCCTTGCAAGTAGTAGCGTCGTTTTTTTTGCCCCTCTCCCCCAACATCACCGTAGACAGTGCCCGGCACCGATAAACTTCTTGGGGAACGACTGTGTTGGTTCCTCTCTCCTTTGTATCCATCTCTTCCCCAGTCCTTAGCGTTGCTCATTGAATTATTTGTTCAGGGTCTGTCTTCTCCATCACGCGATGAATGCCTTGGTAGGTGAGACGTTATCTTTATACCTACCCAGCCACCAGAGCCTAACCTATAGCAGTGGCTTAACAAATATTCGAAGGGTAAAATAGAATGAAAGAAGCCGCTACCTTCCCAAACACACGTGGCATCCCTGAAGATCTTGAGGTGGCCTCCAGGTGGCGCCCGCCGCTCGGAAGTGCCAGCGCAGGAGCGTAGTTCGGACCTGATCCGCCAGCGCACAGCCGCTCTGGGCGGGAGTGGGTGGCGGGAGCGACACGCGGCCTCCTCCATGCAGACGCGCAACTTGCCTCAGCAGTGCCTCGCGTTTCTGGGCTCCTGCACCTCTTCGCAGATATTTTAGGAACGTTAATTGGGGAGGGAGAAAGTGGCTCTTCCTTTGCATGCCGCTCCAGAGATGTCTAAAATCTCTGATGCTGCCAACTGAAGGAGTCACGTCTGCTGGTGCTTGACAGTTGACACACATACACACGCGCACACACGCACTCACACACACACTGTTATTTGTTTCTCATAATAATAACAGCAAGTGCGTGGCTTGTTCAGCGTATTTACTAGTTGTCAAGTACTGTTCTAAGCGCTTTATGTACCTTAACTCAAAGGTATATAATAAGATTAAAAAATAAAATAAAAATTCTCAATTTATAGTAGGAAACCCAGGTACAGAGAGTGAGTAACTGGGCCAAGATTGCCGATGGAGCCAGCAGAGGGAGCGTCAGCGCCCAGGCAGCCTGGTGCAGAGTGTGCAGGCTCTCCACCCTGCGACCCTAGCTGAGTGCCAGCTACTGCCCAGCCAGCCCAACTACATTTATTAAGCCGCTAGTATGTATTGCGTACCTTGCTTTGCATTTCGGGATGAATAGGTGAAGGAGAGAAAGTGTCTCCATTTAGGAGCCTCCAGGCTGTGAAGGGAGAGGAAAGTGTGAGGAGAAGCATGTACATACAAGTAGGTACCCAGGAGAGGAGCAGCAGGAAAGGAAAAGCCAGCCTTTTCACTACGCTCCAAGGGAGCCCACCTGGCTTTGCCTGTCCCATTCTTGTTATTGGCCATCTTTTTTGTCCACCAGTGTTCTTATCTTGGTGCTGGAAACCTGCCAGGGCTCAGTCATCGCTCCCCCCCACCCTGCCCCTGCTCCAGTCTTGCACTGGATCCCCTCATGGTGCCTGGACCCTTGTCCTTACTGACCAACGTCCCCAGTGCTGCCTGCTGCTGACATCTCTGAATATCAAGGACTGTGGTCCATTTGGTTAGGCACACTGACTCCATCATCCCCACATTTTCCCATCTCCCTCCTGGCCCCATCATCATCAGCAGCTGCAGCTTGCCTGATCTTCCACTAACTCTGCTTTCCAAAGCTCAGTCCAGCCTTACCATCTACCTGTCCCACCCAGGAAAACTTCAAGCCCTGGGGCCTTACCCTTCTGGCTCAATCACACTCCTGCCTCAACTAACTATGTCTGTAAGACCTGCATATTCCAGACTCTTCCCTTTTCTGTCCCCTGCTGGCTTTGCTTCCTTCCCAACCCATTCTAGATGCCATGGTTGATCCACTGGAACCACTGGCCCCTCAACTTTTCTGTCTCCTAGTAAACACCTGTTCCGGGAGTCCACCAGGCTGGATCAGCTGGGACCTGCTTTATCTACTCCTTTCCTCTGATGCTCCAGACATTGCAGGAGTTCACACAGCTGGAAGGTTGGTGCAAGGTAGGACAGGCTATACTATTTGTAGAGCCCAGTGCAAAATGCACATGGGAGTTTTTTGTTTAAAATTTTAAGAATTTCAAGATGGCAACAGGAGAGCTTTAAACCAACTTCAGGGGCCATTCTCAGCAAGGGACCCTGTGTGACTGCACAGGTCACATACCTGTGAAGCCCTGGTGCCAGATCATAAACATGGCTCCCACTTTCACAGAGCTTCTGGGGCTCTCTGGTCACCCCAGTGT
>PVIA01006473.1:0-97892 GCA_004024845.1 Tonatia bakeri
GTCTCATGCAGAGTTTTTTGGCAAAACATCAAATTACCCAGGTGATTCAGCACCCCACAACCTAGATTTGGCACCCTGTGTCTTCTGGCTTTTCTCAAAACTAATATCACCTTTGAAAGGGAAGAGATTTCAAACTGTCGATGAGATTCAGGAACAGATAGCAGGGAAGCTGATGGCAATTAGGAGAACTCTGTGAGGTCCCAAGGTGCCCACTTTGAAGGGGACTGAGGCATCATTGTCCCATGTACAATGTTTCTTATATCTTGTATCTTCTTCAATAAATGTCTCTATTTTTCATATTACATATCTGGGTATCTTCTGGACAGACCTAGTAAAATGATATTAGTGTCCACTCTATAGTATAGTGATAAATCACTTTATTTTTTATTTAATCTTTATTGCATATTTTTCCATTACCATTTAGTCCCCTTATGCCCCCTTCTCCCCAGAAATCACCACATTGTTGTCCATGTCCATGAGTCCTTTTTCCTTTTTGTTCAGTCCCTCTGCTCCCAACCTCCCCCCTCCCTGACTAGCTGTCATCTGCTCTCCGTCTACAAGTCTGTCTCCATTTTCCTTGTTAATTCAGTTTGTTCCTTAGATTCCACATCTAAGTGAATCATATGGGATTCATCTTTCTCTGACTGGCTTATTTCACTTAGCATAATGTTCTCCAGGTCCATCCATACTGTCACAATGGGTAAAATTTTCTTCTTTTTTATGGCCAAGTGGTATATCATTTTAAAAAGGGACTCGGATGATTCTGATGCAGCCATCCATCCACAGGCTGGCTTTGGAAGGGGAAGGATTCCCGCTCTGCCACCACTGCCTACATGTTTAAACAAATTCTTTTAACATCTCCAGGCCTCATTTCCTTATCTCTGTGGCACAAGTAATCTACTGACATTTTTAAAAGCAGTGGTTTTTATTTGCATTTCCTGGCTGCCCTCTAAGCCTGAGCATTTTACTAAGATTTAGGGTCCCAGAGAAGTAGAGGGTGGGACCTGTAGGGCCAGGCACCTTTTACTATTTGGTGAGCCAGTGCTCCGGATAGTGGTCTTTAAATTTCTGGAAACTTTCACTTTCCAAAACACCTGGGGTCTGGATAGTTCTGAGCAGCGTTATGTCTGCTATACTTTCCTATCTCCCTCCTCCCTTTCTCTACAGTGGAAGGTAGACAACTCAGCCAAAGGAAGCCACCTCAAATCCCAACTAGGATGCATTTTCCTAAGGTGCAAAACCACCCAGCGACCAACAAAAAGCCCACTTTGAAACGCCCACCTCTGCAAAGCGCACTTGAACTGTAATAACAACCCTCCCATCCATTTCATAAAGGGTGATACGTTTCCAGTGCAATTACGCTTATGTTTAAAAATCCACCATAGAAACATGTAATATGTGGGTACATATGTCTCTATGGCCCTGAACAATTGTGTACTAATAACAATTCTGCTGAGAATTTAATCCACAATACATTTTCTAACAGAGTGCTATGTGACCAAAAAAATTAACAATTTAAATTTTTCAGTATATATAAATATTTTCATTCATTGAGGAAAAAAATGATGGGGTATTAATATATGACATTCAGGTATAAAAATATGTCATGTTAGGATAAAGTTCTGTAGGAGAAGTAAAATGAAAATAATTTCAAGTAGAAAAAAAACTTCCAACTATTAAAAAAAGAGCTTGTTCGTGTGCATTTTGAACCAGGGGTATTAAATCACGATGTGGAATTTAGATTCCACTGGGTAAAATTTTTAAATGCTATAACAGTTTCATTCTAAAATGTCAATATTTACAATATGCCAGGAGTTACATCCTTTGCAACTACTTAATTTAAATGGAAAACATCTGATATCAACTTGAAAAGGAGGCCATAGCTTTCAGAAGTTTTTAAGGGAACACACAGATAAAGAGTCTGAAGACCAGTGAGCTCTCACAGGGGCCGGACTACACGTCAAGGCAGAGAGAACGAACCAGGCGACACGGGGAGGTGGAAGCTGTAGTGCTGCCAGACAGAGGGAGCGGCACGTTGGTGCCCTGTTCCCCCAGAAGCTGCCTCTGGGCTTCCCATGGCCTATGTGTGGCATTTGGGGATCCCGACGTTTCCACAAGCAGCAGCACAGCCTCGAAGGTGCTGCAGGCTCCCCCTCCGGACTGCAGGACAGCACAGATGGTTGCACCCCAGCTGTGTGAGGCACATCTGACCCCAGAAGACCAGACAGGCCCATGGACCCTCCCTGGCCACCAGGCGCATAGAGCGGAGCAGCAAGTGTCTAGCAGTCCCATCCCCTGACCCCCGCGCATCCTGCCTGGCACCCAGGACCACGTCGGAGGAGAAGGGGAAGTAAGGAAAATGCAAGACTACCTGATCATTGAGGGAGGTTGAGTCATCAAAAAGAAACTAAACAGCACTGATGGGGAATTTACCTCAGAAAACTCTGGCTATTTAAACAGGAAAGAGAAGATAAACCAGAAAAGACTGAGGTGTTGTTAATTGGCAAGACTCAGCTTCGTGCTGCCCAGGGGGTGGGGGCTCATAAGGAGGTTCAGATTAGCTAGAGAAAACACCAATCCACATTGTTTCTGACCATCGCTGTGTATCTTTGTGCACTGAGTGTCTCATGAGCATCCTGGTACACCTACGAGGCAGGGTTAACGATATTTACATCCTAGTACACCTACGAGGCAGGGTTAATGATATTCACCTTGCATGGTTCCCATACAAATTAGAGAGAATGCACATAAAGTGGCCCAGCACATGTGCCCCACGAAGGGCAACCATCACTGCTTTTATAAAGCTGCCAGCCTCTACTGCCACCTGTGAGGTGATGGGAAGACACTGGGACTTGGTCTTTGGAGCCTGCATCCAGCTGTCCTCCCCTTTATTAAGTGACACTGGCACTCTTAGGACACTGAAGCCCACTTCTCATAGAGGCAGGAGGAACCCTCTCCTGTCACATTCTGTGTTTTGTCCCTGGGCACCTGGGCTGCTGCTTGGGGCTGCCATAACTTACAGAGCCAGAGAGAAACAGTTTTAGTGAAAAAGTCTTCTTAATCATCTTAGGATCGGTCCTCTGATAACTGGGGCCTTGTTATTAGTAGGCCCGACCTTCCTTAGGACAGGTTTGTTCAGGGTGTGGCCACCCTCCCTGCAAACAGGCCTCTGTGAGCCCACCCAGAGTCTCCTGACAAAGCTGGATCCCAGAGGGTGCAGAGCACCCAGCCCCAGGAGCATATTGGCTGTCAGTCTCCTGGAACGTAAGTCTCTGGGCTGCTTCCCAGACCTTGTGCCCAGCCTCCTATTCTTTCTCTCAGAGAGGGCCACCCAGATGCTAACCAGTTTAGACTTCACAATGGCTGGCTCTGCCCCACCAGATCTTACTCTTACTCTCCCCCACTGAATGAAAGAACTGGGTCTCAAAGGTTGCTAACAGAGAAAACCCTAACTGTGCCGATGATAAAAGCACCTCCACAGATTAAAAACAAACAAACAATTAAGAAACCCACTTTCAAGTTAGATTTTTGCACCAAGTTCTCTTAGATAATGAATTCATTGTTAATTAAGCTCACCAAGTGCAAGCCGGTACCAGGAGGACCTTACAGCCAAGAGAGGGATATGTGTAAGAAAAATGTAGTAATAAGGAAAACCTCCACTAAAATTGGGGTTGGAAAGGACTGTTGAGGGAGCTCTGACGCGCAGAGAGTAGTGGTCAATTACCCTAAATAGGCAGATGTCACCTGCACCGAACAGGAAGCTGGCTCCGCTACAGCCCAAGTTAATCCAGCTGCGGGCCCAACGGAAAAAAAAACAGAACTGTGACTACTCTGCTGCTCCATCAAGAGGAAACAAAGACTTTCTTCTTGTCTAGCAACAAGCCCAGCCGATGAAAATGCTACAGCTCAGCCGATGAGAGGCCATCCCCACCTGAACTCTTACTTTCTTCCAATGAACTTGTGCTTTTCTTCGCTGATAACTTCCTTATCCTGCCCTCCTTTCTATAAAAGCCTTCCACCTTGTATAACTCTCGGAGTATCTTTCTGCTTTCCAGATGAGATGCTGGCCGGTTCATGGATCATTTAATAAAGCCAATTAGGTCTTTATATTTACTTAAATTTTGTTTATTAACACATGGCTTTGACATTTACAAATGAAATATATTATGCACATTGCCGGGGCAATCAGCAAACTCCTTTTCCTGGGGCCAATGGTCAGCCTAAAGCCATCAGCACATGCCACCTGCTGTATCAGCTCCCCAAGATCCATAAACTAAAAGGTTAACACACAGCAGATGGAGGCCATATTGGTCATCTTTCAGTCCTATCGGTCTTCATTAGTGACCGATAAACAGACCCAGAAATAGTGACCATCTGATCATCTACACAGAAAGCCCAGATGCGTCTAGATGACCCTTGGAATGTTCTCCACCATGCACACAGCCATATACAGATAGATCTTGCTTGAAGGAAAATGCAACTGTAAAACTTGGGTCTAAACAAAAAGCCACCTGGGAATTCTAATTCCTTTTACACACTTGATGAAAGATAGGATTCATGTGAACAACAGCTTTCTCCTGGTGCAATTAAAATGTTTCCATTTATGTATAGTTTATACCCAGGAGTGATAAATTTGCTCAGGAACATGTCCACTGGGTAAACTGAGTTCAAGCATTGAACAAAAATGCACTGAGTACCTGCAGTACTCTAATGCCAGGCACTGTGCTAGGTGCTAGTGACACGGGAGTGAACACGACAGAAAACAGTTTTTCATGGGGCTGACATTCTGGCAAGAGCAGACAAGTAACAAGCACATATGCAATACGTTAACTTGGGGTAAGTGCTCTACACAAAATCAAGCAGAGTAAAGGGGGTGTTGGAGTAACGATTAAAAGGTAGGGAATGAGGTGCTACCTTTATAGGGAAGGCCATTCTGCTAGGTGTGAAGTCAGGAAGAGGAAGCAAAGGGCACATGCTTGAAGTCGGAGCATGTTAGCTGTGTCTGAAGAACAGCAAAGGAGGCTGGGGCCCAGCGGCTGGGGCCCTGCGCTGGAGGCATGAGAGGGGGTGTGGGAGGGGATAAGGTTGGAGGGTGAGCCAGGGCTTCTATCCGAACTGCCTGAAGGAGGCATTTGTTCTGGAATAGCTCTTGATATGCCTGGCATATAGTCAGGACTCAGAATCTCCCTGACTTCTAGAAAATTCAATCATAAAATGCTAAACCAAGTTTAGAAACTCTAAACACATTTTAGATTAAAAAACAATTTCCTTCCAATATCCTATAACTTTACACAGGGATACCCATGGCAAGCTGGACACAGCACTCTGTGATTCCTTCTCACTGAATAAACGGGCCCTTGGCTATCCGGGCGGAGAGAGGAAAGGATGGCGGTACTCTCCCACACTAAATTCCACTCTGCTTTTGATTAGGTCTTTGTGTCACAACTCCGGCTCCCAGAAGGCTCTCCGGTACACCAGCTGCTGACAGCTTGGTGTGCAATATTCATCAGGAAGATTGCACTCTGATGCTAACCTCCGTGCTCCCTGTAATAAATGTGAGTGGCCTGAGAAGCAAAGCAAACCCAACCCCATGTCACCCCTCACCCAAAGAGCAGTATGCTTCAAATTCTCGCCTCTTCTTTTGATAACTTAGCCTTCATCCTACACTTTTAAAAATTAAAACAATATCAACAATGTTCACAGTTATTTTCCCCCTTCATATCTCCAAGGAAACCAGTTACTGGGACATGAGAAGGGCCAGGATCTCAGGGCTCCATGGAGTGTCTGCCACGAGAAAGTCAAAGGAAGAGCGTTTCTTCCCACGGGAAAGCTACACGATCGTGTAGCATGCTTGGCTGTAGGTAGCTATCTGGTGGCATTTCAGAAAGAGATAAAAGCAGCTTGTAAAAACTTCCCAAAGTTGCAATCCATCTCTCCAAAGGATCTGGGTTTCTTATCCAAGCAAATGAATAAGCTAGAGGGAATTGAGTAAATAATGGCCCAACTCCCAAAAGCTACTAACAAGTTTTGGGTGTTTTTTTTTTTAATAAAAATAGCTTCTATGAAAAATAAAACATTCTCATTGTAGAAATATATTCAGGCGATCCAGAAATGCATGAGGAAGAAAGTGAAAAAAAAAGTATGTCATCACCCAGAGATAACCTGTGTTAATATCTGATAAATACTTTTCCACTCTTCTTTTTACTAATGAGAATGCACACAACTTTACGTAAATGGACTCAAAGCAGACAGGGCTTTTTTCAGTGTCATGTATCTTGACAGCTTTCTGAGGTAGTGATTATAGACCCAAATCTGCATTGTAAGTAGCTGTGTAATATTCCACTATACAAATAGCGAGGGTCACACAATTACTTTACACTCATACACATGAAGAAATTGGCTTCTTTATGAGTCATGCAAGGACCCATTCACTAGTTCATGGAGAAAAAATAATTCAGTCCAATCCTATAATCTCAGCGCAATCCCCCAACGTGTACTGTCCCTGAAGGATGTTTTTTCCAGTCCAAATACTTAATCCCTCATATTCATTTCTCTTTCATAGCTTTTCACTAAGAAGGCATCTGGCTGTATGGCAGGAAAGGGTTCATGTTATGTGACGATACGGTGACAAAGGAAATGGATTCACAGATGCATCTGTCTTGTCTGGTCCTCTGAACCCAGGCTGGAACCTCGGTGATGTGGCATGTTTTACCTGCTCCCTCACCTGGACAGTTGAGGCTGCTAAGCTGCAACTGGCCACCTGGTTTTTGTTCAGGCAATGAACAGAGCCCACCCGCACTAGCACCCACTGTCCACCCCAGTGGTCACAGTGGAGCCCCCAGAAAAGTGCGGGGCTCCCAGGCAACTCAGCCAGTGTCAGGGCCACTCAGGTTAACACCCTTGAGAAGAGGCTATACTGTTGACATCTTCCACTGCACCCTTGGGATACTTGCAAAAAGAAATTTTGCAAGCCCAGGGTGGCTGCCCAGGTATCCTCTCCAAGAGACAAACCTGCCGTGCCCTCAGCCAGTTGGTCCCAGCCTCAAAGCTCTCAAATCTGGCAGCCTCTTCCACCTGCCCCCAAATCCCTGCTCATTCACTGGGGCTCTTGGCATCTCCACAGCCCCTTGAGGTCACAGCGGCTGGTACTTCTTGGCAGTGGCAGGATCCTCTTAATAGCACAGCCCGTGATCAGTAAAACACTCTCTAGTTGGGTTTACAAATCCCTTAGAAGATTCTGGTGTTCATCACCTGCCTCCCCAACCTTTTTGAAATCCAGGATGCTGCATCATCGGGATCTTATTTCTGCTCTGTGTTTCCATGGTGTCGATTTCCCATTGTCCTCTATTCTCCCCATCAGGGCACTGAGCACATCGCCCCTTCTCACCTGCAGGCTCTGCGACAGTGGAGACCAGGTGTGCTGTGTTTACGGCTCAGTTCACACTGCCCTGCACAGGGGCCAAAGCGTTGTGAATGCTCAAGGCACATTTCGGGAGCAGACAAACAAAACAAGGAATAAATACATAAATGAGGCTCCCACACCAGTGTGGCCCTGGGCGGGGGATTTCCAGTCTAGGACTTGACTGAGGAGTCCTGTCTGTCTTCTGGGTCTGTCAGAATCCAGGCAGGCAACCTGGACAGGATCTCATTCCTCCTCTGATACAAGCCTCGCTGTGTCTGGAAACCAGATCAAATATTTAGAAGTGGGAGATGTGAGAGAGGCTCAGCATTCAGATGTATGCTGTTTTCTGACCTGGAGAGAGGTTGGGGGGGCAGACAGAAACAGAGACCACTGCTCACTGAGGGGACACCTGTCAGTCCCCCCAAGTCCCGCTGTCTTCCAGTCGTACTGAGAGCTGATTTATCAGACAACTCCAATAAATACATTTTATGGTCCAGGTCCTACCCTTTAGGGTCCTTATTATTTTAAACTAGTTGTAGAACAATGAGAAAATAAAATGTGCAATACCATAAACTGCTTTTCACTAAGTGTCAATTAGCAGTTCTGTTTAAGCACCGCTTCTGAATCCAAAGGAAGAAAGTTGTTTGTGCCAAATAACATGTTACCGTGATAGGGTAAGTGTTAAAAAAGGTAACTTCACATTAATTTTAATCCACTGAAATAAACTAAGTGTCTTTTAATTTCATCTAAAAACACTGCTTTTTTTGCCAAATTCTAAAAAATGACTCTGGAGTTTTGTTATCATTGCTTGTTTTTCTGATTAAAAAAAGTTACTGGTACTTTTTGGAGTTAAACATGTAAATATAATTGGCTCTCGCCAGCCAATAAATGAGGCGGGGGACTGGAATTTTCTTTGCACTGTGAGTAAGTTACATTACTAATTATCTTGCTAACTGCCTCCGCTCGGGATGTGTTTATTGAGAAATCCCTTTCTAAAACAAAAACATTATTTCTTTCTAGCTTTTTGCCGGGTGAAGGTGGGGAGGTGCCGTCCCGCCACACTCTTATCTCCGACCTAGGGAACATCAGCTCCGAACACACTGACCCTGTGGCCGTCATTCATCTGAGCTGCTCCAGCCCCACGCAATCACTGGTCTATTCCCACAGTGTGGGCCAGCACTGCCTCCTGGCCATCACCTTTAGAGCGCCCCCCACTGGAAACCTGGTGCTGCGGTTCACCTTCTCTCCCATTTGGATTGTCCTTCAGTCTTCTTCTGTTAAAATCGTGTCCTGGACAGCTACTATCCAGCGTCGTGCCCGTAGATGAGGATACCACACTGCATACTTGAAATTTTCTAAGAAGGTAGATCTTATGTTAAGCACTCTTACTATACAAACATACACACAAAATAATAATAATGGGACAAGAGGAAAGAGGAAACTTTGGGAGGTGATAAACATCTATGGCCTTGGAGGTGGTGATGGTTTCGCAGGTATATCTCCAGACTCACTGAGTTGTATACATTATAATGTACAGTTTTCTACATGTCAATCATACCTCAATAAAGAGGATTTTAAAAATAAAAATGTAAATTAAGAAAAAGAATAGCCCTGGCTGGTGTAGCTCAGTGGATTGAGTGCAGGCTGTGAACCAAGCATCGCAGGTTTGATTCCCAGTCAGGGCACATGCCTGGGTTGCAGACCATGTCCCCCAGCAACCGCACACTGATGTCTCTCTCTCTCTCGCCCCCCCTCCCTTCCCTCTCTAAAAATAAATAAATAAAATCTTTAAAAAGAAAAAAAGGAAAAGAATGCCTAGTCATGTTGCTCTCTCACCTTATGACCCAGCATGGCTAGTTGCAAAGATTATATTACATTTTTCTTCCACCAAGATGACTGCTCCTGCTCATGGGCTGTGTGGGAATCAGCATTTTATTCACCCAGGAATAAAAAATGTCACCATCAGGCATCATGCACTATAAAATTCTATTTCCAGGCTTGTAAACTTAAGCTATGAAAGACAGGTATATCCAAAATTAGTATAAAATAGTCCTGGAAAAGGCATTGTCAAAACCAAAGCTGATAACTTAGTTTTAATTTGGTCAAGATCAATATTTTCATATTAATAACAAAAGCAACAGAATAGTGACACCAGGAAGCCAGGAAAAGGCGTGTCGGGAAAAGGGTCCATACCGTGCAGGCGGTGTGAGTTTCTCTGCACACGGCCCTCGACTTGCACCCTGCCAACGTCGGTGGTGTTTCAAAGCCAAGATGGAATCACAGAGGTCTGCGGTATGTGTTTCATAACTCGAATTTCAGTGGGGATTTCTGAATTTACCCGTAAACCTTTGAAATGATTGTGCAGGGATGTAATCACAATTTCCACTAAGCACATTGTTGGAGATGTTGTTTTGGTGTATGTCAGATTTTTGGGGACAGCAGTTTGAGATAATGTGATTTGATTGTGAGAGATTTTCCAGGGTGAGTGCATAAGCATGTAATTCATGTTTTTAAACACATGAAATGCACATTGTCTCTTGAACCTTCTATCAATTCTCCTTACTCTAGTCTCATGCCTTTGATTTTTTATTAAAGTGATCTTCTTTTCAGCATTATTTTTCTTATTCCTAACTTCAAACAAAGTAATTATTGATAGGACCTTATTTTCTACTAACCCTTGAAGATCTATTTCTCTCCCACCCTCACTTTCTCTGGTGTCATTTTTCTGCCACAGTCCGTGGGAGTGGTGTGTGGTCCTAACGGCCAACATTCACTGGGGGCTCACCGTGGGGCGGGCACTACATTACCTCATTTCACTCCCTGAAAACAGTTGTACATTCTGCTGATACTTTTGCTTAGTGGAGTTTGTTCAAGCCCCACGTACAAGTATGAGAATTAGCCGCAGCTTTGCGGCTTGGAACAGACCAAAACCGCAATCCGCTCTGTGTTCAATCCCAGGGACTGAGCGCGGCTGCGGGTCCAGCTGGCCACAGAAAGCGTCTGGATGATTTCACGTAACACCTTTAGGAATATTTCTCACTGTGCTAATTCAAGGAAAAGGGTTTCTCATGGATGATATCTGACTATAATAAATGGCCAAAATGCTTTCCCAATAAATATTGTAAAACAAAACAAGTGTAAAACCACAGTTGGAAAATCAGCAGACAGGAAGTGCTGCAAGGAGGATGGGCCAGCTTTCCAGCAGAAGGCGGAGTCCCTGGGAGGTCGCAGAGATGCGTGTCAGCAGGACATTTCCTTGATGCTTGCAGGAAATTTACCATTCACTTAAGCATTCACTTACTGAAGTGCACCACGCCATGCACAGCCCTCCACTGGGTCTCAGCAGCACACGAAGAGGAACGTGCTTCAGTCCCAGGGAGCTGCTGGCTGGTGGCAGTGCAGGGACCTGATGGGAGCCAGCGAAGGCCCTGCCACCCGTACAGGCACGTGCAGGACACTTCCTGAGCAGGAAGAGAAAATCCACGTCCCTGAGCGGAAGGAGGTGCCAAAGGGCAGTGAGTCTGAATTTGTTGGAGAAAAGAGACCTGCAGATGTTGAAAGAGAACAAGGAGGCAGCATCTGGTGGCAGGAAACAGCTCCTCTCCTGCCTGTAGAAACCACGGGGATTTAGCAACACACCAGTTGAGAGCTGCACACAGGCCATCTCTTCCTATATGACCCAAAGTTCCCGGGAAATGCGAAGCTCAGAGTGTGCAGTTGTGGCATCTCTTGGGAGTTTGAATACCCAGCATAAATAGCAAGTGGTGATTCTTGGTAACTGTTTACTTGATAAATATAGCAGACACTATAAAACATGCACTGTTAGAATCCTCAGGCATAACAACATCAAAAGCAACCATTTGCTCTTTATGGAGCTTTGTGATCCAATAAAAATGGAAAACACAGACCATTGCAGTAACACACAATCCCAATATGACAGTGAGGCTTGAAGAACACTGGGATACACCATCTGGAGCAAAAGAAAAGGAGAATGATCAAGTATAACTAAACTGTCTGCAGTAGATCCGAACTAACAGTGTAACAATACTTACAGCTGCAGACAGACTGTCCGGGGACCTTAACTGATGTGCTGTGATCTGTGAGTTTCCTGATCATGAGAAAAAATAAATGAATAAAGGAAGAAGTCTTTCCCACACGAGGCATAAAGCAGAGGGGAAATGGATCATCTGTCATGATACAAAATGTGTCTTACATTGATCAGTCAGGTGATTTTATGTTTTTGTCACCAGCCTTGACAACTAGTAAAATCCTATATCTTTAAGTCAAATGTACCCAATTTGTGAAGTTGCCATGGAAATAACATAGGCTTTGGGGCTAGGTGGGGGTTGGCCTCCTGACTCTTCTCTTTACCATTACGGTGACTTTGATCAAGACATTTAAGCCTCTTTAATTTCAGTTTTATTCAGCTACATTTTTTTTAAAAAATTACTTGTCCTGCCTGGCTGGTGTAACTCAGAGGATTGAGCATGGGCTGCGAACCAAAGAGTCACTGGTTCGATTCCCAGTCAGGGCACATGCATGGATTGCAGGCCACATCCTTAGTGAGGGCCACGTGAGAAGCAACCACACATTGAAGTTTCTCTCCCTCTCTTTCTCCCTCCCTTCCCCTCTCTCTAAAATAAATAAAGTCTTAAAAAATTACTTGTCCTTGAAGCATTGTTATAAGATTACAGAGTATGTATAGAAAGAGCAAATATCAAGTACCCACTAACTCATAACTGCTGTTATTATTTCAATTAAAAGGATTGGAGACTCTTTAAACACCAACATACAGTATTTCCTGAGGCATGATTTCAAAAAAAATGTTACCAATATAACCATCTTTTTTTTAAAAAAAGTCAGAATTAAAAGGAATACTAAAGATAGTCCAATAACCCAAAACAAGAAGGAAAGGAGAAACAAGGAAACAAAAGACATGGAGAACAATCAAAACACAAATAATAAAAGGGTGGGCCTAAGCTCAAACATATCAATAATTACATTCATTATAAATGGCCTGAGTATATTGATTAAAAGATGGAGATGGTTAGAAGGGAAAAGCAAAATTACCCAACTAGTTCCATATATATATGGAACTCAGTCCAAAATAGTGATATAGTGATACAAGTAGGTATAGTAATAGTAATAAAGGTTAAAAGAAAACGATGAAAAAAAGATACATTATCTGAACACTAATGAAAAACAAAAGCAGCTGTATTAATACACAAGGTAACTTCGGAGCAAAGAAAATTCCCAGAGATAAGGAAGGAATTATATAATGATAAAAGGGTCAATTCACCAAGAAAACATGCAATCCTAAATGTGTATGCAATTAACTACAGTCTCCAAATGCTTGAATCAGAAACTGACAAACTGAAAAAGGGAGTAGAAGGAAAACTGCAATGATGTTTGGAGACTTTGACCATCTTCTCTAGGTCATAGATAAAATCAGTACATGGGAAATCAGCAAAGCTATAGGAGCACTAAGCAACATCATAATCCAAATGGATCTAATTTTACTTAAAAAGCATTCTACTCAGTAACAGCAAAATAAACATTTTTTTCAAGTGCACATGGAACATTCGCCTATTATTTAGAAATAAACCTCGACAAATTTAAAATACTTGAAAGTATGCAAATGAGTTATCTGACCATTATAGAATTAAAGTAGAAATTGGTTAATAGAAAGATAATAGAATAATCCTTCAAATATTTGGAAATTAAACAACACACTTCTAAAGGATTTATAGTTCAAAGAAGAAGTATCAAGGGAAATATTTTTTTTTAATTTTAACTGAATTAAAACAAAAATAAACACTAAAATTTGTAGGATGCCTCTAACATATGCTAGAGGGAATGTTTATAGCACTAAATACTTACATTAGAAAAAAAAGATTTGAAATAGGCAATCTGAGATTCTACCTTAAGTAACTAGGAGAGAACAGCAAAATAAAACCAAAGCAAGCCAAAGGAAGGGAACAATAAAAAGCAGTTAATCCATAAATTTGGAACAGAAAAAGAAGAGAGAAAATTTGTGAAACAAATAGCTGATTATTCGAAAAGATACATAAAATTGATTAACCTCTAGTAAGACACAAATAAAAAAAGAGAGAAAAATACAAATTACTAACGCCACAAATGAAAAAGGGGCTATCACTACAGACCATACAGACAGCAAGAGGACTATAAGAGAAAACTGCCAACAATTCCACACACATAAATTTGACAACTGAGATGAAATGGACAAATTCCTCAGAAGATATAAACTAACAAAAATCATCTAAGATGAAATACATAAACTGAACAGTTCTAAAACTTTAATTAATAGTTAAATACCTTTAAAAAAAAACTATCTTCAGGACCAAATGTCTTCTCTGGTGACTTGTACCAACAAAGAAATCACATGTTCATTGCCGCACTATTTACAGTAGCCGGGCTATGGAAACAATTTAAGTGTCGGCAGTGGATGAACAGATGGAGAGGATGTGGCATGCACATATAATAGAATACTATTTTGCCATAAAAAAGGAAGGAAATCCTGCCATTTGAAACAACATAGACAGACCTTGAGGGAATTGTGCTAAGAGAAATAAGTCAGATGGAAAAAGACAAATACTGTATGATTGTCATCGACATGTGGAATCTAAAATACAAAACAAAGAAACAGCAACAGAAACCAAGCTTGCACATGCAGAGAACAGATTAGTGGTTTCCAGAGGGGAAGAAGTGGTGGGGTAGTGGAGGAAATGGGTGAACGGGTCAAAACATTCAGTTATAAAATAAGTAAGTCATAGGGATATAATGTACAGCATGAAGACTACAATTAATAATGCTGTATTATGTATTTGAAAGTCACTAAGAGCCTTGCCTGGTGTGGCTCAGTGGATTGAGTACTGGCCTGCAAACTCAAGGTTGCAGGTTCAATTCCCAGTCAGGGCACATGCCTGGGTTGCGGACCAGGACTCCAGGTGGGAGCGTGTGAGAGGCAACCGATCAATTTATCTCTTGTACATTGATGTTTCTCTCCCTCTCTTTCTCCCTCCTTCCCCCCTCTCTAAAAATAATAAATAAATAAATAAATAAATAAATAAATAAATAAATAATAAATAAATCGTTAAAAACAAAGAAAGTTGCCAGGAGAGTAAATTTTAAAAGTTCTCCTCACGAGAAAAAAAATGTGTAATTGTGATGACATGTCATGACTGGACTTACTGTGGTGAATATTTAACAAATATCGAATCATTATGTTGTACATCTAAAACTAATATAATGCTATGTGTGAATTATACCTTGACAAAAAATAAAGGTATTAATTAAAAAAGAAAAAGAAATTACATAAATTACATAGATCTCTTTTAGAAAATGGAAGAGCAGAGAAACTTTGCACCTCATTCTGTGGCCAAGGCCATTACCCTGATACCAAAGCCAGATAATGAAAGTTAAAAAAAAATTAAAGACCAGTATCCCTCATGAACATAGATGTAAAAATCCTCAACAAGCCCTGGCTGGCATAGCTCAGTGGATTGAGCGCGGGCTTCGAACCAAAGCAGCACAGGTTCGATTCCCAGTCGGGGCACATGCCTGGGTTGCAGGCCACAGCCACCAGCAACTGCACATTGATGTTTCTCTCTCTCTCTTTCTCCCTCCCTTCCCTCTCTAAAAATAAATAAATAAAATCTTTAAAACAAAATCCTCAACAAAATGTCAGTAAATTGAGTCCAACAACACGTAAAAGGAATAATATGTCACAACCAAATAGGGTTTATTTTAAAAACGTGAGGCTGATTCATATTTAAAATGAAATTGTGTAATCCACCATGTTAACCTTCTAAAGAAAAAATACCACATGATCTTATCAATTGATGAAGAAAAGACATTTGCAAAAAATCAACATCCCTTCTAACACACTAGGAACACAAAGGAACTCTCCCAACTTGATAAAAAGGCACCCACAAAAAGGACCAACAGCTAGCATGGTGGACAACGCGGGCTGGACGTGTACCCCCAGCACTGGACACGAGGCAAGGATGTCCGCTTTCTCCAGTCCTATTCATATCAGGAAGTCTTAGCCAGTGCAGATGGCGAGAAATAGAAATAAAAGACATACCAAATAGAAAGGAATAAATAAAACTGCCCCTATTCATGGATGGCATGATTGTCTACCTAGAAAAGTGTTAGCAATCTGGAAAAAACAAGGAATTAATAAATGAGTTAGTGTGGCCTCAGGATTAAAGGTCATCTCCCAAAACCCAGTCATGTTTCTGTCTACTACAATGAACTTGGAAAGCAAACCATTAAGTACATGCTACTGTGTGCAATGGCTCCAAAAATAAAACATGCAGGTATAAAGCCAGCAAAATATGCAGGATCTAATTTTTTGGAGGTGCAGCCATGTGTACCCTGATTTTGGGGGTGGTTACATGAATTTTTATATGCATTAAAGTTCACAGAACTATACATATAAAAATCAACTTTACTGTATATTAATTTAAGAAATAATTTTTAAAACAAAAATAATAACTTTTAGAAGTAAGAACATGGCATCACTTAGACCAAATTCCTTGGGGTTAGATAATTGTATTACAGTGACAATGCCATCAGCATCCAGAATCAAAATGCAGATTTGGAAAGAACGTAATAATGTGGATGTGAACATGACTGAGTTTTATTTACTGGCCTAGGGTAAGGAGGCAGATCACAATCTTTACTTGGTATTTGTTTACTTTAGAGAATTTTACAGCAGAAGTCTAATCTAGCATGAGTAAGATTGGCTGTCTAGAGACATTTATGAGGCTACTCCTTGATAATACGACGGGTCAAATCAAATTGGATTTTATGATCAATACTTTTCATAATAAAGAGACTGAAGCCATGTCGACTAAAAGAGTCAGTCTTCCCTAAGCTACTAAATTTTATTTGCTATGTCTTATTCTCCAAGAACTGCTTGTTTATTAATAGACATCTATAATACAAATGGCCAGAAATTCCCTGTCCAGATATCAACTACAGCCCACTGTCTCCATTAGTAATTTTGCTATGCCAGCCTTTAATTGGGCTTGAGAGCTATGCTTGCCAACTTTTTCTAAATATAGTACTTTCAAGCTTTATACAGAATATGATATCTGGGCACTCAGTGCTTTACTTCTCTTGCTTGAAAATCAGTGACAGGTGTGGGAGAAAAATCTGTGAGCAGGGCAAAAGCAAATTGATGTAAAGAGTCTCTACAATAGTATCATTTCCAGAGACTTCCCTCATGCATTTATTAATTCATTAATTTACTCAACAAACAGTTACAGAGTACCAACTGTGTGATAGGCATTATGCTGATGAGTAAGACAGGCAAGGTTCCAGCTCATAGAGCTTGCAATTCAGTGGTGAAGGGGGAACAAATATAATCAAGTCAATGGCAAAGTAAATAAGATATTCACAGGTTATTATGAGCATTAGAAAGCCAGGTAAGCTGATCAGAGAGTAGTGCGGGGGGACGCCCTGGAAAGGTATGATCAGAAGAGGCCCACTCAAGGTAGGTTTGAGCCAGGACTGGAAGGATGGGAATAAGGTGGCTGTGAGGAAACGAGGGAACGGAATTTGTAAAAGGGGAATGAAAGTGCCTGAAGGCAGGAGAAGGTTTGGTGTATTTGAGGAGCAGAAAGGCCGCTGTGATCAGGGAGCCACAGTGCTGGTTTGAAACAATGTCAGAGAAGCGCAGTAGCAAAATCAGACATAACTTTGTAAGTCAAGGTTAAGAGGTCAACTGTGATTCTAAAAGAAATAGGAAGCTACTTTAGAATTTTAAGTGGGGAAATTGACATACTGGTATTTGATTTGTTGCTTTTAAAAATCACTCTGGTTGGTACCTAGAGATTGGGTTGAAAGGAGCAATGGTGGACCCAAGGACACCAGTTAAAAGACAAGTGTGAAAATTCAGATAAAAGACAATGACTTAGACCTCGATGGTAATAATGAAGATGGAGAGCAGCAGACAGATTTTAAATCTGTTTTGAATATAGAGTCAATAAAATCTGCTGATTGATTACATGTGGGGAGGACCGAAGGAAAGGGAAAATGCAAGTATAATTCCCATACTTTTGGCTCGAGCGATGAGGATTTGGTAACGCCGTTTATTGAGGAAGTTAACGCTGGTGGAAGTTTAGGTCCGTGAGAGAGAACAAACTATTTACAACACATGGAGTGTGAGAAAGCGTCGGTCAGATATGCAAATGGGAAGAAATGGTAGGTAAATGGATATGGGAGTAAGGAGCTCAGGACACAGGTCTAAGTTAAGGCTTAACCAATGAATGTATCAGAACCTTGGGGAAGAGGATGGGTGAAAGGAAACGGACTCAGGACAGAACTGCAAGGCGGGGGGGGAGGGGCCAACATTTGGAAATGAGGGGGAGGAGGAGAAACCAGCAAAGGAGCCTGAGAAAGAATGGCCAGTGCTGCTGGAGGGAAACCAGGTGAGGTCAGTCAGTGTTTTGGAAGCCGAGAGATGCCAGTGTTGATAAGTGGAGAGGATGGTCACCAGTCAATGACTGGTGTGGCGGAGGCTGCACAAAGGTCAACTCAGATGAAGGCAGAGAACAGCCTTTGGGATTGGCAACATGGGAGACATTGATACCCTTAAGGAGTTTTAGTGAAAGAAAGCCAGCTTTAGTGAGGGATGGGGGCAGAAACATGATTAGAATTAAAGTGTTGATACAAATGAGAGGTCAAGAAGCAGAGACAATGAGTGTAGGTAATGCATTCCAAATGTTCAGCTATTCAAGAGAGCAGATACGTGGGGTCAAGGAAAAGCTTTTCAACGTGGCATATCTTAGAGAATACTTACATGCTGATGGAAATTGTCAGCCAAGAGGAAGAAACAGGTGATGTGGGAGAAAATGGACACAAAGGAAGGAGGAGAGTTTCGGAGAAAGAGGCAGGTGACCTTTGATAAGGGGAAGGCAGAGCAGGGTAAATGTGCCTAGTTAATCCTTGTAAGGCAGTAAGTAGCACATGGTGCCTGTAACCTGACTCCCAGTTTAACAGACTACATGTAAGACCCAGGCCAGAGACACTTACCTCCCTGGAACTGTGATATTATGAGAGAAGATGACCCAAAAAGCCCAGCATACCTCCCTCCAAAGGGAATTGGGTGAGGAGGGGAGTCACTTTCAGGAAAATCTATAATCGTTGCTGTCCCATTTGAGTGTTCTGTTTTTTTCTTTTTAAGATTATTTATTTGTTTGTTTGTTTGTTTGTTTATTTTTAGAGAGGGAAGGGAGGGAGAAAGAGAGAGAGAGATATCAGTGTGCAGTTGCTGGGGGCCATGGCCTGCAACCCAGGCATGTGCCCTGACTGGGGATCGAACCTGCAATGCTTTGGTTCACAGCCCGTGCTCAATCCACTGAGCTACGCCAGCCAGGGCTGACTGTTCTGTTTCATGCAATGGATCAGTAAACTAAACAGTAAAGTGATTTTATGCTATCAATAATATAATGTTATGAGAGATATTTTTCCCCACCTAATATTTTTCCTGGAAACTTAGAGGAGATAGACCATAGTTTAGCCTGTAACCTACCCTTGCCAGTGAAATATATCATCAGGAGTTCAGACTTCGGGCCAAGATGGAGGTGTAGATACATACACTTTGCCTCTTCGTACAACCAAAAGAAGGACAACAAATTCAAAAACAAAAAATAACCAGAACTGCCAGAAAATTGAGCTGTATGGAAGTCTGACTACCAAGGAGTTAGAGAAGAAACATTCATTCAGACTGGTAGGAGGGGCAGAGATTAGCAGCCAGGACAGAGGATGTGCAGCAAGGCAGCAGCTGGAGGACTGGTCAGTCCCACATTTGCATGTGGATAAACGGATAAACAGGGAGGATCGACTCGGGAACAACACAGACTGGGCAACCCAGGGTTCCAGTGCAAGGAAATAAAGCCTCAAAGCCTCTCACTGTAAAAACCTGTGGGGGTCACAGCAGTGTCAGGAAACTCCCAGCCTCACAGGAGAGTTCATTGGAGAGACCCACAGGGTCCTAGATCATACACAAACCCACCCACCCAGAAATTAGCACCAGAAAGGCCCAATTTTCTTGTGGGAAGTGGGAGAATTGACTGAAGGCAACCTGGAGCCCAGCAAGCAGCATTTTTTCCTTTCAGACCCCTCCCCTAGACAGCACCACAATGAGGCGACATAGGTTGCCCCACCCTGGCAAATATCTAAGACTCTGCCCTTTACAATGTAATGAGTGTGCCAAGACAAAGAAATATGACCCAAATGAAAGAACAGATTAAAGCTCCAAAAATAGAACTAAGCAGTGAAGAGATAGCTGACCTATCAGATGCAGAGTTCAAAACACTGGGAATCAGGATGCTCACAGAAGTGATTGAATATTGTCACAAAATAGAGGAAAATGTGAAGACTATGCAAAGTGAAATAAAAACATACAAGGAACCAACAGTGAAGGGAAGGAAATTGGGTCTCCAATCAAAGATTTGGAACAGAAAGGAGAAATAAATATTCAATCAGAACAGAATGAAGAAACAAGAATTCAAAAAAATGAGGAGAGGCTTAGGAACCTCTGGGACAACTCTAATTGTTCCAACATCTAAATCATAGGGGTGCCAGAAGGAGAACAGGTGGAGGAAGAAATTGAACACATATTTGAAAACATAATAAAGGGGAACTTTACCAACCTGGCAAAGGAAATAGACTTCCAAGAAGTCCAGGAAGCTCAGAGTCTTAAAGCAGTAGGACCCAAGGAAGCACACACCAAAAGACATCTTATACATTACATAGAGACATAATTACATTACCCAGGATTAAAAATAAGGAGCAAATCTTAAAAGCAGCAAGAGAAATGGAGAGTTACCTACAAAGGAGTTCCCATTAGACTATCAGCTGATTTCTCAAAAGAAACCTTACAGACAAGAAGGGGCTGGAAAGAAGTATTCAAAATCATGAAAGGCAAGGACCTACATCCAAGATTACTCTACCCAACAAAGCTGTCATTTAGAATGGAAGGGCAGCTCACCTATAAGTGGAACCTAATCAATGAAACAAACAAGCAAGCAAGATATAACCAGAGACATTGAAATTAAGAACAAACTGACAATAACCAGAGGGGAGGTGGGAGTGGATAATGGGAGTGAAAGGGGGAAGGGTTTTCAGGAACATGTATAAAGGACATATGGACAAAACAAAAGTGGGGTAGGATCAATGATGGGAAATGGGGATGGCTGGGGTGGGAAGTGGCTGGGGGAAAATGGAGAAAACTGTACTTCAACAACAATAAAGAAATTTGGAAAAATAAAATCTTCTTAAAAAAAAAATGGGAGGGCAGATAAAGTGCTTCCCAGATAAGGTCAAGTTAAAGGAGTTCATCAGCACCAAGCCCTTATTATATGAAACGTTAAAGGGACTTATCTAAGAAAAAGAAGGTCAAAAATATGAATAGTAAAATGACAACAGACTCACGGTTATTAACAACCACACCTAAAATAACAACAAAAACAAAAACAAATGAAGCAAACAACCAGAGCAGGAACAGTATCACAGAAATGGAGATCACATGGAGGGTTATCAGCGGGGGAGGGGGAGAGGGAAAAAGCGGAAAAAGCTACAGAGAATAAGTAGCATAAATGGTAGGTACAAAACAGACAGGGGGAGGCTAAGAACAGTATAGGAAGTGGAGAAGCCAAAGAATTGACATGTACGACCCACGGACATGAACTAAGGTGGGGAAATGCTGGAGGGAGAGAGTTGCAGAGCAGAGCGGGGAAAAGGGGGACAAAAATGAGACAACTGTAATAACATAATCAATTACATACACCGTGCTTTCCGGACTACAAGACACATTCTTTCCCCCCTCCCAATTTGGGAGGAAAATGGGGGTGCATCTTATAGTCTGAATGTAGCTTTTATATTTACATTGGTGAAATATTATGTTATTTATGCTATTAAATATTTTACCACATTTTTTGCTTCAATTTTTTTCCTATTTTCCTCCTCTAAAGCCTAGGTGCATCTTATGGTCTGAAAAATGTAGTATTTTAAAAAATAAATCTATCGTCAATTCAAGAAGACTTATGAGAGTAGAAATGTCCTATTTCAAATGCATTGGTGGCATATCATGGACTATATTGGCTATGAGAGATGCTGAGACCACCATGGTGGACACACTTGAAATTGGGACAGAAGTTTCCCTGTGCCGACAGGGTAACTGGGGGGAAAGGCTGAAGCTTCCTGGGCACCCAGCACCCTTTACTTGACTACAGGTGTACCCCTTCAGTGAGCATTGCCTACGAGTAGACATTTACTCTGACAGTGTTGCGAGGTGGCTCTCGTTGCCTGTGTTCAATCACACGAAGGGACCACACCTGCAGGATGAATCCACAGGGTCCGCACATGTGGCAGACAGGAACTGACATAAACTCAGAGTGCAGAATGCCAGGATCCAGGGCTGCAGGAACCAGTCACGTCCACGAAATCCTATGAAATCTGCACAGTGAGTACCAGCTATTAATTTGACCTTGCTGGGCAATCTTCTGACTCCAGAGATCTTTTTTTTATCCCTCACTCTTCAGCCAGTTAAGCTCTAATATGAATATGTTTTTACTTAGTAAATTTAGAGTGATTTTTTTTGGAGATCTAGGTGGCCTTTTCTATCACATTAAAAATAGTCATTCTTATTTTACCATAGAAATGTATACACAGACACACACACACACACACACACACACAGAGAGGCACTGTCCTAAAAATAGAACAGAACATACACTAATTTAGGGTGTAGGAATAGAGCGTGTAGCTATTGTACGGTCAAGTCCTTGACCTATAAACCTCACTAAATCTCCTAAAGAGAGTCATTAAGAGAGTTCTACGATTTCCTAAGATACCTTTAGAGGCACACCCACGATGGCACACGCACAATTATTAATCACTTAGCAGAGTCAGCCTCTCTATGAACACAAACACGAAACCCAGTATTAAACACTGGACCACATTTGGGCAATCCTAAGCACCACTGGACATCATCCATTGGCTTCAGAGCTAAAACTATCAGTGGATACATCCTCTGAGGCACCATGCTGCTCATGCTTGAGAAGTTCTAAACGTTCTTAGGGACCTGAGTGTGATATCAAGCTCCATCCTTAACTGGGTGGGACTAAGAATAACTCTTCCTTTTTGCAGAACTTGCTGCAGATCTCACATTTTCCTTCTTGAGTGTTTTCTCAACTCTCCTTAGGACTGTGTCCATGTTGCATTACTGGTGAGTGAATGGTTCTTTCTTGGTAAATTACTTATTTGAAAGTAATGTCCCAAAAGGGTTTTTCCCTTCCCTGGAAATCTATCAATGGCAGTTTTCAGGAGTCTTTATCCACTTCTCTCTCACACAGACTGAAGACTTACTGGGAGATACAGAAGACACATTTTCTCAGGTAAATTTTGAACTTATTACATATGCCACCTAAGTGCTCTTAAATATAATTTTCTCAATTTACCTGCATTACCTGTATTGGGGGTCACTCATGTTCAACTCTCCCTGGACTTTAGATCCATGTGATGGGAGGCACGATGGTGGGATAAGGGCAAGAGAGAAAGCTTTGGAAAACATAGTTTAGCCATGCAGACACTGCCACTCCCCTGGGAAGACAGAAACAATGGGACCAGAAGCTGAAGGTGGGGACTTGCAGGTATAGCAATGACCGAAAATTAGGAAGAGGCGCGGAAATCAGAACAAGCGCACTGCTGACCATGGTCCTGAGAAATATTTGCCTACTAGGGCCTAACTGCTTCTCCTGATCCTGAGATACTGGTGGTGAGTCTGATATAACTTTCTCAGGACTTCTGAGTCAGGTGAGGAAAGAAGTGGTGGTGGTAGGAAAGAATGCAGGGAGACAAGAGAGAGAGAGATGGGCAGAGGTCCTTGGAGCTGCATATGGCGGGGCGGTGGGGGGGCAGGTTTTCTAGACAATATTTTCAGTTAATAGTGACGACCAAGAAAGAAACCACCAGTCATATTTAAAAAGGAAACATCTGAAGGCAACTAAGCAATTCTACCAGCAGATGCAAAGCAGTGCAAGGGGACATGAACAAACAGGTGTGACCCAGTCACAAGAAGGAAATCAGCTACATGGAACTGAAATGTCATTGAGTTTAGTTACACCAACATTCTCCTCTCACCCCCTACATGGTCTCCTTGGGGGAGCTTACCCATGCCCGTGGCTTCAACACTATCGGATGCTGATGGCCCCAGCTTTATATTTCCCCCTGTAATCTCCCCTTTGAGCTCCAGAACTTGATATCCAACTACTTCCCTTCTCTGTTTGGAGGACTCATAAGATGTGAATTTCCTTATTAACATGTTCGTGGGCAGAGAATAATTGGCAGTACAGGAAAAAAAGTGCTCCAACAAAGTAGACTATTAGACAGAGTAAACCAAGTGCCAAAATTCGGGACAAAGGAAGAAAATACTAGCTGGGTAAAAAACTTGAACATGAGACATGGGGGCTTATTCAGAAAAGAGAGTGAGCGAGGAGACTGAACCCCAAACAGGTATTTCCTGAGGATAGTAACTATAAAGAAAAGTAATTACACTCTGCGTACCTTGCAGAGAGAATTGTCGAGCAGGCATCTCATCTTTCAGTCAGATCTGTACCCATGAACAGGAACCTTGTCAAAGAATCATAAATCACAAATAAGATTCTGAAACCCAGAAACTCAAAGACTGAAGGAAACTCACATATATACTTATAAATCCAGAACAGTGATGATGTGTTTATCGGGTCCACAGCCTCAGAATTCTAGAACCAAGGCTTGAAAGATATCTTAGAGGATGTAAAAGTAATACTACTTTACACAGTGGGTAACAAACTCATGGAATTCTTAGCTCTAGAGGTAACAGAGGCTAAAAACTGAAATCAGGTTGAAAATTGTCTTGATCCTTTCCTTGATGGAAACACCATAGCATATTAGCAAAGGACTTTTACTGGGGGTGGGGCATAACTACTTTTATATACCTGAAGCCCTGGAGAGACTTGTAAATACCATCTTGATGTTTCTTGCTGCCAAAATTCACCTCCTGGAAAGGCCAGGACCTCCCAAGCCTCAGGTACATGCCAAGGTAATGCAAGACTGCCCACAGGTTGCAGAGCATGGAGCTGACAGAGAGCTGAAAGTCAACACCTTGGACTAAAATCACAGCCAAGATCATCTGAATGCCACACGTGCAGTAACACGACAAAATTTAGTGGCCAAAAGACAGGATGAGCAAGTCCAGAAGAGAGGAAGGAGGTGGACACTGGAGAGAGGTCTTGAGATACAAATATAGGACATCTAGGGGGCGAAGACCTGGCCATGGCTGAGGAGCAGGTTGTCATGGGCACCACACATGGCACACCTTCAGAAACAACACCTGCCAGTAGACCAGGGACCTTTCCATATACTTTTTGGACCTTGGAACATGAAACACAATGCACACATTATACCATCCTCTGGAAACAAGTACTAGTGTGAAAGGGCGGGCGGAGAGGGCCATGAGAAGATGCATGCACATGTGGGCACACGCACTCACTCGCACACTCCCACCATGTTTTCATAGTGCCCAAAGCCAAGAAATGAGGAGGGGAAGGACCCATTGAACCAAGGAATAAAAAAGTTTTTAACAGTATGTCATGCACATGAGAATTGAATGAGTCACAAATTCCAGTGGGTGTTTTCCCCTCAATTTTCCAATGTGTTCTATCTTGCAAATATTTGTACTGGGATGATGATGTGACTTTTGTAGGACAGCCACACTGACTCCCTCATGAAGAGCTTTATTTTGAGTCAGAAGATACATGCTAAATTAAGATTTACAAAGAACTTAATAAATACAAACACAAATAGATGAGCCCTGCATATTATATTCTGAGCATCCACTTCCTCGTGTACTTGCAAATTATACAGCAGCATGCAAAGCATCTCAAAAGAGCGCTGTGTAAATCTCCTTAGGATCTTTTCTTTCTGAGCACCTTGGAGATGCTCTTTCATCCAAAGCTGTTAATTAGGGAGGTTAAACATTGCCTTCCTCATATGCAGGCTTTGTCTCTCCAGGCTATTAATACAGAATGTGGGAAAAGACTAAGCAAATGCGTAGGACTGTGACAATTGATGATTGACATCGAGGATTCATAATACGTGCATCCCAGACAGAGATTTCAGTCAAGTTTAGACGTAGACAGGGTACACTGCCATACAAGCCAAAATCCTGGGGAACGTCATATTCCTGGGGATCGGGCTATGTTATGATTTTCAGGCTCATAAGTGAATCAGAATTGGCCTCATTGTTTTGCTTTTGAAACCGTTCCTTGGCACTGTCACAGTGACAAACCAATGGCCTAAAATGCAATTAGCTATTATGCATCCTTGTTAAGCAGCAGCCTGCCCGCCCCTGGCGCTGCGTGTGAGACGAAGTTGATGTGGCACGCCGCGCTGCCAGGCAGCCCCACTGCAGTGGGAATAAGGAGCTCGCTTTAAACAAGGCATTTCTTTGCAGACTCCAAAAACTATTTTTAAAAATTAACAATAAAAAACCCAAACACATTTCCTGCCAAATTAAAGAGAAGTTTTATAACATGGCATAAATGCAGTGTTGAAGAGGTTAAGGACTTCCTCTGGAACTATGCAGTATTTTAACAGGATTTATCATTTATCTCCTGTGGATAAAAAGGTAGGGAGGGTCAGAAAGGCACAGCGTGCAAATTGGTTTCTGCAACCTTTGATGAAAAACTATTTGCATTACATCATGTTAGTGGCCCTTGAATTCTGACTGAGGACATTATCTGGCTCTCCGAAACTGAGGCCATCTCCCTTGGGGGTAAAGCCATAATAGAGAAAACTTTGCACTCCCTGCCCTTCCCTTGTAAAGTCAAGTCCTAGCAAGAGGAAAGACATCAGTTTCGCCATCTACCTGTAAATGCATGAGTATGATGATAATGATAATGATAATGACAGATTGCCCAACACTTGACAATCCAGAGGAGCCAGGGTCTCAAACGGAAATGAAGGGTCCAGCGGTCCCATGTCCTGCTCTGAGTCCTACCTCTCTCAGCTGGCCCCAAGTCACCATGGTAAAATCCTAGTCATTTCCTGAACATGCAGCAACAACGTATAGATTTCTTTTCACAACACACAGGCTTCTGAGGCTGTGGTCCCCGATCCTCATAGAACTTCAGTGTGTGCTGCGGGACACGCATGGTTAGGGCTGTGGCAGACGGGCTGCACACAGCCCCAGTTAGTGGCTTTCCTACATCCATACTTTTTGTCCTATGGCTTTGCAGGCTTCATCCACTGTGACTCTGGGCTGGACCAGATGGCCCTTTGTGAGTTCCTCTGGCCAATGGGACAGCAGGAAATCTGACACGCACAGAGGCTTTACAACGTGGGCACTTCTGCTCCTCTCTTGTTTCTCTGTGACTGTCACGAGAACGTGCCAGAGCTGGCCTGCCCCGGGGGAGAGGTGGGGTGTGTGCAGGTGACACACCCATGGAGGAGATCTTGGCAAGCCCAGCTGCGGCCACAGCAGGCCAGCCAGGCTTCATCTAACTCACCAGCTGAGCAGACACATGCATGAGCTCACTACCCATAGACTCATGGGAAATAATAAATGCCTATTGTATTAAGCCATTAATTTGGGGGTGTTTTGTTACATGATATTACATTGGTCATAGGTAACTGATACAAGGCTAGAACTGAATTTTTTAGGGCAACAGAGAGGAAGTTGAGCTGCCACCAGTCATCCTGCTTCTCTATTCTTCCCCAGGCAGCCTCTCCTTAAATACAAGTTAAACAAAAACTTCAGGACTCCATTTGAAAGAGCACAGAATGACTGGTCTGTTTGAAGCACCTGCAGTTTGGGGAGGCATCACAGGCAAGAGGTGAAGTGAGAGCTCTGGACCTGGGTGATTGCGAACAGGCCTGGGGGACGGGCGCAAGAACACATGGGACTCAAGAGTCCAAGATGCAGACTTCCCTTAAAGCTGAGAGCCCAACTGCCCCTGCTTCTGGGGCTCAGGGGCATTGCAGCAAGCTTAAAGACACAGGCTCTGTCTCATCATCACCTTCCCTGAAAGAAACTTTGCAGAATCTCCGAAGGAATCTCAAAGGTTCACTCCTTCTGATGCTTCATAATTATGAGGCCCTGGCTTGTTAGAAGCTGAACAAACATCTGTTTGGGAGCGGTGCTGACTGACCAGCAGTCACTGGGAACATTCCGACGGGGCTCAGAACCAGAAAAGGCCACAGTGGGTTCAGGTTTCCTCCCTGGGACACAAACCAGGACAGAGCCTTAGGTTCCCCTGAAGCTTTTAATCCACACATTAAGTCCAGAACCTGGAGAAAATATAAACTGGGTTTAGTTAGACAAAATTTCACATCTCAAGTCAAACATCAATGTACTAAGTGCCCGGTTTTGTGCCCTCTGCTGGTCACTATGTTTTTACAAAATAAGAAGGACACAGCCCTCTACCTTCGGAGACGAACATCCTGGACATGTTAGCATAATAATGAGGACTATAGAATTGTAAGTATTACATGTTCGCAAGGACTGAGATTCTCCTAATTCCATACACAAGGAAGTATCATCCTTCTCCACCTCCTGGAAGAGAAGCGTGGCCATGTGACTCATTTGGGGCAATGGAAAGTGAATGAAATTGATGGGTGTCATTTTTTCCGGTACAGGCATTCAATAACAGGTGCTGGGCTCCAACCTCCCTTCCCTGTGGCGTTCATTTCTCATGGAAGCAGAGGTTGGGATGGAGCCTCTACCAGCCCAGACCCCTGGGTGACAACCACAGAGGTGCCCTGTTGACCACATGGGAGGTTTAGTGTGAATGAGAAATACATTTTTTGTTATTAAAATCACAGAGATTTTGAGATTGCATGTTACTCAAGAGTAACTTTGCTTATCCTGACTCATACAATAATCATCTTCTAAAATGTTGACATCTTAACTATATAAGCCTAACAGAGACATAAGGGGTAAAAATCAATGTGGACTAGAATATTCTGGACAGATATTTATGTTATAACAGATAATGCAGCCCTGGATGGTGTGGCTCAGTGGACTGAGCACCAGCTTGCAAACAAAAGGGTCATCTGTTCGATTCCCATCAAGGGCATGTGCCTGGGTTGCAGGCCAGGTCCCTGGTTAGGGGCGTGTGAGAGGCAACCACACATTGATGTTTCTCTCCCTCTCTCCTTACCTTCCTCTTTCTCTAAAAATAAGTAAATAAAATCTGTTTTTTAAAAAAGGTAATACAAGGGATAAAAGGAGTGGGAAGAAAAATAAAGGCAGAAAAGAAAACTAACACACACAAACACACAAAAACAAGGATGCACTTATTTTTGTCTTTATCACGGGACCTACTATCATTATTGTGTAGTTGGTGGGCTCCTCGAGCGGACAGACCCAGGCTCCCACAGCTGTCTGCCCCCCGGGGCCCTGGCAACAACGGGTTCTCAAGTAATGTTTGTTGAGTGAAATAGCGGAGTGTGTTGAAGTCAATGGGATGATGAGTCTGAGTCAATCAGTAGGTAATAGAAACTTAGATTCGATTGGCAAAAAGCACCACTTAAATACCAGAGATAACCCCTGTGCAGCAGGAGCGTCGATGCGGTAAATATTTATCTCGGAAAGACCTCAGCTCCCTGGTCCACAAAACGGGGCAGATGAGGCTGGAGCTTTACCACCCTCCGCACAGCCAGGGTGCTATTATCTCTGTTGTTTGATCTAAAAGTTCCTTTGCGTTTTCCATTTAAACTTTAATCACTTTAATGATCTAATCACATCATTGGGTTTTCCATAACATTCTATTCTTTTAAAAGCTTCAGGGCATCTTACAATTCTATGCCAGCATTAAGCCAGGTTTCTTTAAAGTGGAATGACTTGAAGTTTTCAGGAAAAAAAAAATGTTCAGCTAGTGGTAAGTTGGAACCAGGACCCAGCTGCTTCAGTTCATGTGCAATTTGCTCAGGGATTCCGCTTTTAGTGAAGTCACTGGGGTGGCACAGGGGGAGGGGTCTGGTGGGAGTGTAGGATGACCTCTACACCGGGAATAAATGCAAATAGCTACATCTGTGGTGACTAAAATTGTTATAATTATGATTTATTTTAAAAATTTAAAAAAGAAATTTTAAAAAATGTATATTTTTCTCTAAAACTTTCCACAGGTGTACTTCTCAAACACCCCTCCCGTCCTTGAATCTTCTTCCATACATTTAGTTTCAGTGCTGGGTTCTGATGGGTTTCATTAGGTGGCCATCACTACACCTCACACCCCTTTTTAAAATATGTAGGAGGGCTCCAGTCAGGAGCACCCTGCCACTTACATCACAGTCCTCTGGGGGCAGGGGCCCCGCCCTCAGGAGCACCAGCCCTTGGGCAGGAGCTCAGCGCTTCCCAGGCAGAGCAGACCCAGCGGGGCTGATGCCCAGGAGTGTTACCCGCTCTGGGCTCAGGGTACGCAGCTCTCCTGACCGGAAACCCCAGACTGGGGTTTACTGTCCGGACAGCCCCTGACCAGGCCTGGGACAGCCTTCGTCCTCGGTAATGAAGCTGGTAAGCAACGGCGGTAAAGACAATGCTTGTCAGAAGGCAATTGTACACTCAGGGCGGCATTAGCAGCAAGGCCCACCCAGGGGGCCTTAAGCTTCCCTGGAAGGAGATTAATTCAAGACAAAAGCACTCATGAAGAACTTCCTTTTGCTTTGGAAATTTTTAAAAAATAACGATCTTTATTAGGGATGAAGATGATAAGGCAGGGACAGAGGGGAAGACGTTTGAGCAACAATTTCAGTTTTGATGCATTCAGATTAGTGGGCTCTGCTCGGCTGTTCCACGGCCGGTCAGAGACTCATCAATCTGGCTACTCTCACAGTGAAAACAGAACACACTGAACACAAGTTTCTCCTACTCTGAAAACATCTAAGTGTATATCTCAAATAACCTTGGAGAGGCTCAATAAGGGGACGCGGGAGGCAGGAGATTCACCTGGGCTAATTGCATGTGATCAGTTTGAATGAGTTTCCTTTTATCTGCACTTTCTTGGAAGTGCTCCGGGAAACCATGCTACGGATCCCCCCTCTGGTTGCAGCAAGCTCATTGACTCATCTGTGCCAGCTGCTCATCAAAGCTATGCTGTGGGCCTCCGGGGTGGGGGTGGGGTGTGATGCGTGTGGAAGGGATCCATGCATCTGGGGCTGGGTGGGTGTCTCTGATACATCTGCTCCTCGCCTCCAGAGAGGCTTCTCAGACACAATTAAGTCATAGAAATGACCAATGCACAAACCCTCAAATATTTCCTCTCACGCAAAGCCTGAATTCTGCACAGTGGCATAGCTGCTGGATGGCTACCCACGTAGCACATTTTACTGTTAGTGCCCCTGTGAAATCAAGGAGTTCTGAGTACAGGGAATTCAACTGGAACGCCCCAGGGAAGATTCCTCCCATGTCCCTTTTCCCATGTATTTTCACACTGTACTGGGGCTCCTGTGGCATGAGGGTTAATCACTACTCTTTTATAATTACCTCTAAAAATCTCCTGAGTCCATGCTCTCCTTCCCACCTTCATAGCTACCACCTTGGTCCAAGCCATCACACTTCTCACCTGGACTGTTGCAGCAGCCCTGCAGCCTGCCCTTCTAGCAGCCTCCACATTGTACTCAAAGCAATCTGGTCCTTTTTTTATTGAGTTAAAACTCACATAACACAAAATTAACTGCCTTAAAGTTTACCGCACATAGGCACTGTTATTCACAGTGTCGTGCACGCACCCCCTATGTCCACTTCCCAAACCTTCTCATGGTCCCAGAGGGGAACTCCACGCCCAGTGAACAGTCACCCTCCGTATCCCCTCCCTCCCAACTCCTAGCAAACGCAGATCTGGTTTCTGTCCCAATAGATTTACCTATCCTATATATCTCATACAGAGAGAATCATAAAATATTTGTGCTTTTGAATCTGGCTTCTTTTACTTGATGTTTTCAAGATCCATCCATGTTGTAGTATGTGTCAGTACCTTATCCCTGTTTATGGCTGAGTAATTTCCACTTTATGGACATACCACAATTTGTTTGTCCATTAATCCATTGATAGAATTGGGTGGTTTCCACTTTGGGCCAGTGTGAATAGTAGTTATGAACATTCATGTACAAACTCGGAGTTATCTTACACACACACACACACCCCTGATCAGGACCTTGCTTCCTTAACAGAAGATGGGAAAAAACTGAGAAGGCCAAAGAAACCAGAGGCTAGCAATCCTGTCAGTTTGGGCATTGGCAGAAGTCCATCACAGCAGCTGGGTGGCACTGTGAGAATAAAGCTTTACTTTCCAAACAGTCCTGTGAATCATGCAGAAGCCTGGCCAGCCTAAAGCTCCCAAGCCTCACGTTTCATGGGGAACGAGTAAGAAACTGAGTCCTTCTCAAACCCCAGTGTCCAGCCAAGGCCACTATGAGCTACCACTTCCAAGACAGAGGTTGGGGACAGCCCTTTTTACTCTCCAAGACTCTCACCAGCCAGAAAAACATAAGCCGACCAGTAGGACAGGATCAGGCATTGTTCTCTAATCAGACTCTGGTTTCTGTTCACAGGTCTGTCAGAATACCTACAGGCTGCATAGCAAACCAAACATGGACAGAGACCTCTGCTGCAGGGATTTCTAGGTGCACATTCACCCAGCCTTCTAATGGTATGCAGGTGTGATAAACACTTTGATGCTAACACCAAGCCAGACAAGTGCTTTTGTTCATTAGAAGGTACCATTTTTTTGACTCTTACCAGCATGTAAATTAGATTGGACTCTCTGACCGGCTGCTCTGAAGGCACAACCTTCCAAGATTCAATTAACATGATTTCCATTCCTGTATGGCACTTCAGATGATGAGGGGTGAGCAGGTCCTGTCTCGAGGACTGGGCTGGAGCTTCTCTCCCACTGGCAGAACCCAGACAGGCTGGGTCTTCCTAAGGTAACAGCTGCTATAATCAAGCTACAGGGACATGAAGCAGAAGCTGTGAGGATTTTCTTGCTGGAAGTTCTTTAGAAATCACTGACGCCAATGCCATCCTCTGATAAATCAGGAAATTGAACTCCAGTGGTAGAGACAGGAGGGCTGTGGTGCAGAGGCTCAGCATGGGCTATCAGGACAGGAGCTGGAGAAGGCCTGGAGGGAGCGCTGGGGCAGCTTCTGACCACGTCCAGCTGTAAATCAGAGAAACGCATTTTCCGTCTAGTCCTACTTCCTCTTTCACTCACCCCTTCCCTCCCCCTGGTGCCATCATCCCCAGCCACCTGGGAGTCTATGCCCCAGGGTCCCATCCCTATCTGCTCTCAAACCCCGCCTTGGAATCCAAATTTCTCCTTTCCTTCCTTTCCCTCCTCCCTCTGATCCTGATTGTTTGCTTTGGTGATCTGTAGAGTGCCATGGACTCTCAGAAAAAGATGTGTGTACACACACAGTCTTGCATATAGTTTCAGAGTGTTCTCAAACCTCTGGAAGTCTGGCCCACCTATCCCAATTTAGAACTCTTGTTTTCTGCTTTTCTCCCACTAAACAATCATGGAGGAAACTAGTCAGAAATTTTTGATTTTGCACTGAAAAGGATTGCCAGCCAGCTTCCCCACAGCATAACTGAGACCAAGCCTTGGAAATGAGCACTTCTCAGTGAGTGTGATCCCAGAGAGGTGGTGGGAAGGGGTGAAGTAAGGAAACGTGCTTTGTGGAGTTTGCCCATCTAGAGGGTGGAGCATAAACTGTTCTGGACAGCACAGCCTGAGCGCAGAGCCAGTAGCTGAGGAACCCCCAGCTGAGGCATCAGTCAAGAAGCTCTGAAACAGGTGTTGAGAGAGGCAGGAGGTGAGCCCAAAGTGAGGCACAGCTTGTCGTACCTGCACAAAGCTGGCCATTTCTGCAGTGTCTTCTCGCCCTATTTTATGATACTATCTAAGCCGGATGTTCCAGGTTGGTAAGACAGTCTCAAGTCAGTCATTTAAACCATGATGCCCCCATGGGCCTTCCACCAGCACTCTGCCCACCCCCTCATTTCCAAACCATGGGAGGCCATGCAAAAACACCTGTGCATGGCACTCACACCACCACTATGAACGATGCAAAACGTGTTGGAGAAGACTGTTCCATAAAGTGAAATATGCATAACAAAACCTACAGAGTGTGATCTTATTTTTACCAAAGGAAAAGGAAGAGAGAGAGAGAGAGAGTGTGTGTGTGTGTAGAAAGGCGAATACAAAGAGATAAATGGTTTGAAGTGTGCATACCATGGCAGAATTGTACGTGCTTTTTTTCCCTTATGTTTACTGAATTTTCTGTTTCCTACAATAAGCAGGGGAGGTCAAGAATGGTGAGAAAGAGGATGTAATCCCAAAACATCATTAGGAGGGAAAAGCTGTCTCCAAAGGAACTTAGGAAAGAAGAAGAACCGTGAATTCTGACATCACACAGAGCCGGTTCTAATCTTACCCATTAGCTACTGCTCCTTAAGAAAAGTTACTCCAACTCTTTTAACCTTAGCTTTTCTAACAGTATAATGGGTAGAGAAATACCTACCCATTATAAATACCTATGTTGCTTGGCTATTTTGAAGACTAGAACAAATAGATCTTCCTAATAACTCCTACAATTAATAATTTGAATTTACTGTGGCAATTTATAATAATAGTAAGTAAGCTTTGCCCTTGGCTGCATTCCAGATGGACTTTGCATAAAATCACAAATGTTCATAAAGCATCACACACAGTATCATTCATAGGTCTGTTCAAAAAAATGTGCTGAGCATCTGCTAAGCACCAGACTCTGGGTAAATAAATCTGTGCCCTTAAAAAAAAAACAACTGTGGAAAGAGTGAGGGAGATACGTATCCAGAGAGGAGTCACAGTGTGGTGAGTGGGTAGCAGGTATGAAGGGGGAGCCACAGGACACCGGAAAGAGGTTTCCCCACCTGAGAGAGTCAGGGAAGGCTTTCCAAAGCATGCGAGGATGCATCCCAGTCTTTAAGGTGGCTTGTCTTGATAAAAAAGAAAAAGAGCAGGAAGGGCATTTTAATGAGCTCAGTTTGCACAGAGTCAGAAGTGGGGTAGAGGCACAGTGTGTTGGGGCAATGGAATGACTTTCAGTATGACTGGGGCACATCTGGATCAGGACAGACGGGAACTCAAATCAGAGGACCAAACCAGGTCATAATGGCCTTGCATTCTCTGCTAACGCGTTTGACAAGGTGGAGCTGGCATGGATCTTTCAGCAGATGAAAGGCAAGGTCCGGTTTATGCATCCACTCGAATAGGAGACTGGAGGCTGGACTGAAGTAAAGAAAGCCTTTACAGCCAGAAAACTAGAACAGAAGGTCATGTGATAATCCAGAGAAGAGATAATGAGGCCCCTAATAAAGACAGGACAGTGGAATAAGAAGTGGGATTGGATTCAGAAACTCTTAGTGGTAGAATGGAAAGGATTGAGAGGCTAATGAGGGACAGTGAGGGAGAGGGACATATTCCAGATGCCAGCCAGGTATCTAGCTCGAAAGACTGGATGGCCGACTTCACTGGCAGACAAGCAGGGAGGAGGCAATTTCGAAGGGAAGGTGAATCCAGCTTGAGTTTGAGATGACTGTGAGGTTTGTGGATGAGATGTTTGGCAAAGGAAAACTGGATGCAAATTTGGGAATCCTTAACACGTAGGTTGCAATCGATAACCATGGCAATGGACAAGACCATGAAGAGGAAAACTGTAAATTGGAAAGAGGCCTGGTGACTAAGAGGACTGTCCATCCCTGTCTGCCCAGGGCAGTCTTGGTTTCTATCTGTTGTCCAACATAGTTACCCACGGCAACCTGTTTGATCACAACAGGTTGGACAGTAAATCACACAGTTGCCTTACCAACAACCCAAGTATGGGGACCATCAAACGAAGGACAAAGGAGGTGGGAAGGGATATTAAGAGGTGGAAGGAAATCAGAAAGGAGAGCATCTTTAATTATGCAGGGAAAAGGCTCCTGATTAAAAGTATAAATTTCATGCTCTCAAATAAAATACCCACCAAATTTTTATTGGAATTCGATCATTTAAACTGAAGTCACCGATTAAAAAAATAAAATAACCTCCTGGCTGGCGTAGCTCAGTGGATTGAGCGCCGGCTGCGAACCAGGCATCGCAGGTTCGATTCCCAGTCAGGGCACACGCCTGGGTTGCAGGCCATGGCCCCCAGCAACCACACATTGATGTTTCTCTCTCACTCTTTCTCCCTCCCTTCCCTCTCTAAAAATAAATAAATAAAATCTTATAAAAAAAATAAAATAAAATAAGACACAAGTCATGAAAATTCCCAAACAAAAACAAAAAGAACAAAAATGAACTTTATCATGTTTTAAACTGATTTTAAAGGTAGGGCAATAAAAGAGCTTGGTACTTATTTGTAGAAAATTATTAATCCCCAGTCATGAATTTCTAAGGTATTTTAAAATTTTTATAGTGTCATATATATTTAGAGAACATTTAAAAATGTTTATATTTGGAAGCCAAGTGCTTATTACCACTGTTTTATTGGTGCACATATTAAAAAATAAGTACATAACACTGTCTGAATGAAAACAAAGAGTTTGGTGCAGGAACAATCAATGAAATGGAGTGAAGGGTGTAAATTTAGGTCCCATCACACACAGGAGTTTAGTTCATGATGGAGTTGACATTTCTAGTGGATGAAACTGAGATATATTAATTGTGAAATGATGTTGGGACAGTTGGCCAACCATCTGGAAGAAAAATAGGCTAGATTTCTACATATTACCCACATTCTTAATGGATAAAACATTAAACACTTTAAAAAGATCATAAATGTACTAAAAGAAAGCATGAATCTTTTTTATCCAATCATCCTGGGACTTGTGACGGGGTGAAAAATGTCTTTATAATCATGACATAAAACCTCAAACCCATAAAGGAAAAACTGATAAATGTATCTCAATAAAAATAAGCATTTTCTACTGGGCAAAAGAATATGAAAGTCAAAAGCCAATATTACAACATGGGAAAATATTTACCCATGTATATATGATATACCCATGTTAATCTCATATGAATCAGTATGCAAAAGACCAACAACCCCATTTTTTAAGTGAATGAAAGATATGAAAAAAAATTACCACATAAGAAAAAAATTATTTATAAGATACTTGACCTCATTCATAATTTTAGTATATTTTATTGATTATGCTGTTACATAATCAATAAACTGTTATAACTGTTACAGTTGTACCATTTCCCCCTTTATTCCCCTCTACCCTGCACCCCTCTCCTATCCTTAGTTCACGTCCATGGGTCATACATATAAGTTCTTTGGCTTCTCAATTTCCCATACTATTCTTAACCTCCCACTGACTATTTTGTACCTACCTATTCTGCTTCTTGTTCCCTGTACTTTTTCCCCCATTCTGCCCTCTATCCCTGCCGGCTGATAACCCTCCCTGTGATCTCCATTTCTGTGATTCTGTTCCTGTTCTAGTTGTTTGCTTAGTTCAATTTTGGTTTTGTTTTGGGGGAGGGGGGTAAAGTTCATTTATTGATAGTCATGAGTTTGTTGTCATTTTACTGTTCACACTTGTGATCTTCTTTTTCTTAGATAAGTCCCTTTAACATTTCATATAATAAGGGCTTGGTGATAATGAACTCCTTTAACTTGACCTTATCTGGGAAGCACTTTATCTGTCCTTCCATTCTAAATGATAGCTTTGCTGGATAGAGCAATCTTGGATGCACGTCCTTGCCATTCATGACTTCAAATACTTCTTTCCAGCCCCTTCTTATCTGCATGGTTTCTTTTATGAAATCAGCTGATATCTTATGGGCACTTCTTTGTAGATAACTGTCTCCCTTTTTCTTGCTGCTTTTAAGATTCTCTCCTTATCTTTAATCTTGGGTAATTTAATTGTGATGTGTCTTGGTGTGTTTCTCCTTGGATCCAACTTCTTTGGTACCCTCTGAGCTTCCTGGACTTGTATGTCTAGTTCCTTCACCAGACTGGGGAAATTTTCCTTCATTATTTGTTCAAATAAGTTTTCAATTTCTTGCTCTTCATCTTCTCTTTCTGGCAACCCTATGATTTGGATGTTGGAATGTTTGAAATTGTCCCAGAGGTTCCTAAGCTTCTCCTCATGTTTTCAAATTCTTGTTTCTTCATTCTGTTCTGGTTGAATGTTTATTTCTTCCTTCTGCTTCAAATCTTTGATTTGAGTCCCAATTTCCTTCCCTTTACTGTTGGTTCCCTGTATATTTTTATTTCACTTTGCATAACCTTCCTTTCTTCCTTTATTTTGCAACTGTAGTCAGTCATTTCTGTGAGCATCCTGATTCCCAGTGTTTTGAACTCTGCATCAGATAGATTGTCTATTTCCTTATCGCTTATTTTTTTCTGGAGTTTTGATCTGTTCTGTCATTTGGGCCATATTTCTTTGTCTTGGCACACCTGTTACATTGTAAGGGGCAGAGCCTTAGGTATTTCTCAGGGTGGGGCAATGTTGCATTGTGGCACTGTCTGTCAGGGAGGAGTCCAAGAGGGCACAATGCTACTCTCTTGACTCTCATTTGGCTTTCAGTCACTTTCCTGGCTCCCCACAAGTGGGTTATGCCCTTTAGATGCTGATTCCCAGGTGGGTGGACTTGTGTTTGTTCTAGGAACCTGTGGGCCCCTCCAATGAACTCTCCTGTGATACTGTCCATTTCTCCCACTGCTGCAACCCCCACAGGTTTTTATAGCCAGAGGATTTGAGGCATCAGTTTCCCGCACTGGAACCCTGGGTTGTGCAGTCTGCATTGCTCCCCAGTTATTTCTCCTGCCTTATCCACACACAAATGTGGGATATCCCCGGCCACCTCACCCACCCCATCAGCAAGCTGCCTTGCTATGCAGCTCCACCCTGGCTGCCTTTCTCAGCCCCACTACCAGTCTGGATGAATGTTTCTTTAACTCCTTGGTTGTTGGGCTTTCAAACAGTTAGATTTTCTGGCAGTTCTGCTTGTTGTTGTTTTTTTTAAGTGGTTGTTATCCCTGGTTGCCCCTTTTGATTGTGCAAGGAAGCAAAGCATATCTACCTATGCCTCCATCTTGGCTGGAGGGCTACATGATCATTCTTATTGATAGTTTAGTCACTTTTACCTTAGATAGGCAAAAAATAATAATAATATAGTTTTATTAAGATATAATTCACATGCTATAAAATTCCCCCATTGAAAGTGGATAATTCGGTTGTTTTCAATATCTCCATAGAGTTGCACAGCCATCATAGCACACCTTTTCTGAGCCTCAGTAAGATCGGGAGGGATTATGATGCAGTCTTCATGGAATTATCATAAGAAGCAACTGGGAATATGCTTATCGAGGGCTTGGCACGGTGCCTGGTCAGCAGGAAGCCCTCTGCCAGCAGGAGCAGTTATTACAGTTGTTACTTAAAGTCACACAGCCAGTCATAGGTGAACCATGATGGCATGAGTCTCCCTTCCCCTGCCACAGAGCTGCCTCTGGGCAGTGACATAAGGAAGTGTAGGTTGGATAGGCAATGACCACAATTACTTAAAAAGCCCTGAGATGGTTAATAATTGAAGCAGCCACAAGTACTCCCAACCATAAAGCCAGCGATTCTCAGAATGAAGACCGAACACCCTTAGACACACTTTTAGGAATATTACCCTATGTGAATATTTTCGTAAATACTCAAAGAAATTTCTAACATAATATTAAAGTGAAAATTTGATAGAGACAAGATTTACTTAGACATTGCTTTCCAAAATAAAATACCAAACAAAATACAGCAAGCAGTTAATCAGCTAATAACCCCTTTATACACACTGAAAGTGTAAAAGGGGTTAAAAAGGAAATTCCATTGAATGATTTCAGGAAAGAACTGCTGCTGTGCTGAGTATCACCTCCTAAGAAGGGTTGAGATACGGACCGCTTGCCCCTCTCCTCAGAGGACTTAATCTACATCCCCCGCAGTGGAGTACATGGGAGAGTGGCTTCTTTCACACCTCACCTACTCACACAAATCCCATTCAGGGGAAGGATGGATGGAAGGACTCTTCCATCCTACTACAGAGGAAGCTGACATCAGCTCTGTTGTTGATCTGGCTAGTCCTTCACTCACAAATGAAAGGACTGCACAGAAGCTAGATTTCTGAGAAAAATCAGCAGTATGAAATGGAAGGACCAAAATAAACATACAAAATAACTGAGCCCTTCAGGAAATAGAAAATTCAAGGAATAGAAGAAAAATTAGAAAAATTCCAAATTTGTTTCCTGAAAGACAGTCAATAGCTTATTGCATTCATGAAATGAGAACACTGTTATAAAAGGAAAACATCAGGAAAAAAGGGAAGAGTGCATGGAACTTTCAAATATGATTGTCAAAATAATTATTTAACAGAGGGGTGTAATATTAACACAGTCATGGCCAAGGATGAATTGGTAATGTACAATATAAAGTGAAGGAAATTTCCCAGAACTTCAATACAAGAGACAAAGAGAAAGTTTGACGGAAAAAGTTGAAAAGACAGAGAGGACCAAGCAGAGAGGTCCAACACCTGCTTAGTAAGAGTTCAAACAAGAGTGAATATAAATTGGCATAAAAGTAATAATAGAATAAATAAATATAAAAAAATATAAAATTTTCTGAGCTGAAGACTCAACTTTAGATTAGAAGGATCCACAGAGTCCCAAGCAGGTGACCTGGGGGAAAAACTGACATATAGATACACCTTGAGAAATTTTACAACTCAAAAGATAGTTGTAAAAATTCTAAAACCTCAAAAAAATACAAATAAAAATAAATAAGTAAATAAAAACATAAAGTAAAATAAAAAAACTCAGAGTTAAAAAAAAAAATTTCACCCACAAGTGAAAAATAGTTAGGATGGCACCAGACTTCTCCTGTGTACCACAAACTGTCAGAAGGCAATAAAGCAATGTCTTCAACATTATAATGACATGCTCCTAAACCTAAATGTGCCAGTTTTAGTTATTGCCTGTTGGCTACAGATTACCCTTTCTCACCTGTCCTGTGAAAATGAATCTGGGCCCTTTAACTCTTTTTCCTTGCCTGTGGTCCCTAAGCCTTGTCAGTAGATGGCGCTGGAGGGCCACTACAGGCGTCTGTGTCCCGGTTCTGCAATGCTTACTCAGCCTACTGCTGCAGCACCAAACTCCACAGTGCAAGGCTGGCAACAGGACCCAGTGGTCACAAGTTCTGGAATCATGTTTCAAGCAGCTCTGTGATCCAACACCCCTGGTGAACCATTTCCCCATGAACAGTTTTCCCCAGCATCTTGTCAGAGACCCCCTGCCATCCAGTGAGCCATGGCTGTGCCCTCTCCAATGAGATCTGGATCACAAGGAGAGGGGAGCGTGGCTCCCCCTGGGTGTTCTGCCTCAGCCCGAGAGGTAGAACTGCTCCTTAGATCTGCTCTTCTGTGTTCCTCAGAGTTCTCTCCACTTCTCACCGGACACTTGCTCGTGACTCCAGTCCTCTGCTCTAGTTAGTGCTTCTCTACAGGACTTTTCTTGTCCACATTTCTATGTGGTTCCTGTCTCCTGATGGGACCCAGGCCCATCCACTGGACTTTGGGGTCTTGATAAATATCTGTCACATGTAAGGGCAAAATAAAGAGTTTTTCAGGAATCTAACACTGTAGAAAATTATTTGATATGCTATTTCCAGTAATTATTTGACAATATCCTTCAGCAAAACAACAACAGAATATTAGAAAGAATAAATGGTTTCAGAAAAAAAGAGGAACTATTTCAGAAAAAACTACTACAATAACCCAAGGAAAACAAAATTTGAGATGATAGCTTTGCAATTAGCTTAGAAAACAACTGATCCAAATTAAAACAAGAGGTCCCAGGGCTCTGAAGATCTTCAAAAATAAGATGGTTCCATTTATGATTAAGAACTTGGAAGTTCTCAAAGACATGTTTCATCAGTCAACAGGACAATGAAAAAGAATGAGAAACTCCAGGGGACAACAAATTTTAAAAAATTTAATTAAAAAAACAAAGCCTATACCAAAAAACAAATCACTTCAGAGCTCCTGACCAAGATGGCGACACAGGAAGACATGAATGACTCACCTCTTCACACAACCACATCATAATCACAACTGAATAAAGAACAACCTTCATTCAGGAATGTCAGACACTGAGTTGAATGGGAGTCTGATGACTACAGAATTAAAGAAACCACATCCATCCAGACTGTTAGGAGGGGCGCAGACACAGAACAGGTTGGCCCAACACCCACAATGGTAGATAAAAGTTCAGGAGGGATATCTTGGGAGCAAGGAGCCCCACACCCACATTGGGCCCCCCAGCCTGGGATCCCAGAGCCAGGAAGATAAGTCCCCACAACTTCTGGCTGCAAAAACCAGTGAGGATTGAGCCAGTGGGGGAGGTTGCTGGACCCTAAGCAATTCCTCCTGGGGAATCCGCACACACACTCACCTACTCAGACTTGCTCCCTCTGAGCTCCAGCACTGGGGTGGCAGCTGGAAAGACACCACTGGTATGCAGGGAGAAGCTGAAGTGTCTGCCATCAAGGCCAGCTAAGACCATTGTCCCTCTGGTGAGTCCTCTCCCCACAGAGCCAGTAGGCTGGTGCCATATCTAAGACTCCACCAACCTGGCTAACACTGTGTGACCTCCCTTGGAGATCCACAGAGGCTCTACCCCACCCAACTTACAGACCCATCCAAGCTGCTTTTCCATAAAAATGGCTGGTCTTGGCTCCTAAATCCTATCAAACAAGTAACAGCTGGCTTCAGTGAGCAGGAGCCAGATTAGAGTCACAGCTTGGCTTCACCTGGGAATCTCCAAGTCTGGCAAAAGAAGCAGCCATCTCAGATTGCCTTATAACTCAGGCAGGGTACCTGGAGAAAATACAGGTGGGAGCTGACCTTGGCCTGCACCACCTGGGAAAACCCAGAGCCAATGCACCCAGTGGACAGCTACAGACCACACTGGAGCATCACTACCCTGCCCTTCCACAGCTGATCCTCCACAGAGGGCAGAGGTTTGTGGTTAGTGGTCATAGCCAGTCCTTGCAGCTGACTGACCTGGGTAAATCCCTCCCATCGGTCTTTCAATGGCAACCAAGGCTCAACTACAAGAGGAGGGTGTACTCAGCCCACATGCAGGGTGCACCTCAGTACTCGACCAGCTTGGGTGATAGGGGAAGCTGTGCTACAGGACTGTACAGGAAACCCACTACATTAGGCCACACTACCAAGACATGGAGTCAAAGCAGCTCTACCTAATACATACAAACAAACACAGGGAGGCTGCCAAAATGAGGAAACAAAGAAACATGGCTCAAATGAAAGAACAGATTAAAAAAAATTCCAGAAAAAGAACTAAACAAAATGGAGATAAGCAATCTATCAGATACGGAGTTCAAAGCACTGTTTATAAGGATGCTCAAGAAACTTAATGAGGACCTCAGCAGCATAAAAAAGACCTAATCAGTAACAAAGGATACACTAACTGAAATCAAGAACAATTTACAGGGAAACAACAGTAGAGTGGATGAAGCCAAGCATCAAAACAATGATTCGGAGCATAAGGAAGCAAAAAACAACCACGTAAAACAATATGAAGAAAAGAATCCAAAAAATGAGGGTGGTATAAACAGTCTCTGGGATAATTTTAAGAAGTCCAACATTCACCTCATAGGGATGCCAGAAGGAGAAGAGAAAGAGCAAGAAATTGGAAATCTATCTGAAAAAAATAGTGAAAGAAAACTTGCCTAATTTTATTAAGGAAATAGACATGCAAGTTCAGGAAGCACAGAGTCCCAGTTATGATGGATAACTGGATATGAGGCAAAGAGGCCCATCCCAAGACACATTATTATTTAAAGGTGAAAAAGTAAAGATAAAAAGAAACTCTTAAAAGCAAGAGAAAAGAAGTTAGCTGCTAGAAGGTTGCCAGATGGGTCGGGGGAGAGGGAGAATGTGTGAAGAGCAGAGGGGATTAAGAAGTACAAATAGGTAGTTACAGAATAGCCATGGGGATGTAAAGTACAGTGTAGGAAATGAAGTAGCCAAAGAACTTACACGCATGATCCATGGACATGAACAATGGTGGGGGGATTGCCTGAGGGAGTTGGGGGCACTGGGTGGAGGGAGGCAAAAAGAAAAATCAGGATAACTGTAACCGTGATAGCATAATCAATAAAATATAATTTTAAAAAATCACTTCAGATATAATGCAAATTAAAATGTGGGGGTGGGGGCATGAGCAACTACCCAGTGTAAGGAAAACTAATAATACATTTGATTTTAAACATTCTCCTGTTTGGGGTATAGGATGCCATTTCCTTCTCTAAAGCTCCATCCATGCTAGTTAGTTCTACTGGGAATAATAGACAATTATAATATTACAAATGTTATTCACTGCATTTCAGCTTTCAGAATTTACCTACAGACAAAGCAGAAAGCCTGGTTGTAATTATGCAACAGAATATTCAGGCAACAAAAGCAAATCTCGACAAAGTCGAAAGTAACATCATGACCGACCAAAACTTGATAAAAGCAAAGGTGATGGGAGTGGAGGAAATTCGAGATGTTCTGTAAGACTCATTCTACACAGTAGGTAATTAATAATCACTGTCTGAAGTTGATTACTCAAGAAATAAACATATATGTGTGTATATAAAGATATATTTTTAAAATTACAGTGATTGTGCCCAGCTGATGTGGCTCCGTGGATTGAATGCTGGCCTACGAACCAAAAGGTTGCCGGTTCAATTCTCAGTCAAGGCACATGCCTGGGTTGTGGGCCAGGTCCCCAGTAGAGGGCGTACAAGAGGCAACTGATTGGTGTATCTCACGCACTTGGGGTTTTTCTCCTTCTTTTTCTCCTTCCCTTTCCCCATCTCTGAAAATAAATAAATAAATTCTTCTTTAGAAATTACAGTGATTGCTAAAATGATTGGAAGTGGAGAATTACCAACTGTGGCATTTTTTTCCCACCTACCTACTTTTCCCACTCATGAGGAGGGAGACTACATAATTTATCATGCAAATAAGACACTTAGGAGAGTGAAATTGATATCTAAAAACAATGAACAATTATTAATCAATCAAAAAGAATTTGCCAGATTGTCTGGGCAAACCAAAGGCGTGGTCATTCTGCACATAAATCTGTAGAACTCCTCCCAGGGGGATAGTTCAAGGTACACAAAGGGGAATCACTTCTAAAGCTCTCCGGGTTCTTCATTATCTGGCTGACAAACACACAGAGGACAGATGTGAGTAAAAATCTGGGAAGACAAATACAGCAAAATTTAAATGGATATTCAAATCATGACAATGTCTACCCTCTCTCTTCCCACAGGCAGGCAAAGGCGGTTGCATTTGAATTCACCTGCTTTCCCATCAGGGTAAGAAATCTTCCCTTCTCCAAGCACAAAAGCAGAAATACCTCTCCCTGGTGTGTTGTGATTATTATGATTCTGTTATTTTTTAAAATTCTTTTACTGCTTCCAGATCAATATAGAATAAACTAGAATGAATTATCATTAACAAACAAACAAACAAAAAAACATTACAGCCACAGCTGCTATATTTTATGGTGATTTTCTGGATCAGGTTGCTTCCAGTTTGCATGAATCACAAACTTGAGCGAGCAAAATAAATAACCCGCAAGCCTATCTGAATTGAAAAAGGATATTCCACGTGACCTCAACATGTGGACGGGCTGGAGGCTCATGCCAGTTTCCAGAACTAAGATGCCCTGAAAACCTTCTCTTCTTCGGCTTTCCAGGTGCAGTAACGGCACCGACAGAGCACGTCTCCAGTTCTACTCTGGGCCGCAGGCCAGGCTGGCCCCTGAACTGACCGGAGTGGAACTGGGACAGAGAACTTGTGCCAGTGAGCACAGGATGCACATGGTAGCCAGGCCCTCTTCATCCTTCAGGGCCACAAGGAGAGCTGTGGTCCTTGGGTCTGGTTAGAGACTCCTGAGTCCTTCTGGGTGGTGTGACTCAGTGGACTCAATGCCAGCCTCTGAACCAAAGGGTCACTGACTCAATTCCCAGTCAGGGCACATGCCTGGGTTGCAGACCAGGCCCCTGGTAGGGGGCAGGAGAGAGGCAACCACACATTGATGTTTCTCTCCCTCCCTTCCTCTTTCCCTTCCCCTCTCTCTAAAAATAAAATAAATAAAATCTTTATTAAAAAAAGAAACTCTTGAGTCCTTTATACACTTCTCTCAATCCTGTAGCGACTCTAGTGAGGGGTGTGTGAAAGAAGTAAAGGGACGTGAAATATCCTAACCTTGTTTGTTTGGGCAACAGACATTTCTCCATATTGAGAAGACTCATATCAAAGAATTGTCTGGATAGTTCCCTATTGCCAACAAGCTTAAAACCTAGGGGTTTTTCAGAGCGAATTCCTTATTCTATTACCTCTTTCTACGCTCTTTCTTGAACAACAGCATCAAAATCCTGAGGTCCCAAGGGACTATATCCTGTTAGAAGAACTGATTGTTTAAATATAGTGCTGTATTTCCTTTCTTTGGCCTGAAACAGCTGCACACCAGGGCAAATAGATCTGCCAATGGAACTGGCTGAATTTGGGCCTTCACGTACACCCCTTGACCAAGCATCGTTGTGCAAGGTCCAACCTGCCCCCCTGTGCATGGAGGCCCTACTTGACCCTATACCAGCACATGCCATGTCCCCAGCCATTCCTGTCACCAAGCACATGGAGAGGAGGAGAGCCCAAGTCATTGCAACCCTAACCCCTGCCCAAACTACAATGAATTTGTCAAAAATATTTTAAGATTTAGACATAAAGGAAAACCCAGACTTAGCCTGGGACTGGTGTGAACATAATTTTCTGGACCTACTTCTAAGGTTTGATTAATGCTCTCCACATCTCTCCATTTCCGTGTATGTTCTTTGCTTTTCTCAAGACATTTGTTTTCCAAAAAAAAAAAAAATTCACACTGCTCTCCCTGTCTTTTCTGGGACACCCGTCCCGTCCAAGCACCCTGGGATAGTGTTGACTTAGCACGCCACACATCCTCACCCTCACAGACCAGAATTCTAGCTCAGTGAGCTCTGGGTTTTTATTTTTATTTCTTTCTAGAGAGAGGGGAAGGCAAGGGAAAGAGAGGAGGAGAATCATCAATGTGCTCAGTTGGTTGCCTCTCGCACACCCACAGCTGAGGACCTGGCCTGAAACCCAGGCATGCGTCCTGACTGGGGATTGAACCAGCGACCTTTCCACCTTGTAGGCCAGCACTCAATCCACTGAGCCACACCAGCCAGGGCTAGAGTGAGCTTCGCCTTGTGCATGTGATCTACACGTGCCATCAGAAGTATCTTTCTTGTTGTATGAAATGCATTGCTCTTTTGCCAGTGGCTTGCTCTCCATGACCAATAGCTGCCTCATTCAGAAGCACTGATGCCATAAATCACAGGGAGGGGAAGAGGCAGAGAATGAGAAGACATAGGCATGTGGCCTATGGAACTCGTCCAGAACACCCGGATGCCTGCTAGTCACAGTCTTGAAGCTCACTCCACTCTCCCTCGCCTACCTGCAGGATTAACTTGCCCTTCTGTTATTGTTATTATTTGTTCTGGGAGGTTTTTCTTTTACTAGAACATCTGGTGCTATAGTTTCATACTGTGGGGTTTCCTGGAAACACTCACAGCGGGGAGTTCGAACCCTCACTGCTAGAACTGGCCTGGGCCTGAAGTGCTGTGAGCTGTAATCTCGGCCCACGTCACATTCTCTCCCTGTTTCCTTTGCAAGACATCAATGCAATCAGTCCGCTGTTTGTTTTTCAACCAGCGGCGCTGGCACCACGCCTGGAGGCAGCTGCACAGGCCTCGGCCTGCCAGGGAGTGGAGACAGTGCAGGCCTGACTCAGCGCTCCCACCACTTCCCTGGGCGGCTCCCACTCTGTGGCACTGAGGTCAGAGAGTGCCAAGCAGGGGAGCGGGCTGGGTGTGCGGCCAGCTCCCACCCTGGTCCTGGTCACATTGTTACCCATATGGCCCATATTATAAGGTAAACAGGCCCCTTGGACCCCTGATTCCTAAGGGGAGCCACAGGACCCCTTTGAGATTAGAGAGACCCTGCTCAGATAAAGGCTGTTAACCCGGAGGTTCTGGAAGGGGCTCCTTCTGCCTCTCCCTCCTGTCATGGAGGGTGTCTGTCTGTCTGTCTGTCTGTCTCCTTTCTGTCCCTGCCTTGACTGTTTTGTTGTTCCAGCTGAGCTTCTCTCCCCATCATCTTTGGGGTTTGGCTCTTTGTCCTTGATTGCAGCTTAAATGTCACCCCTTCCTAGAAGCTTTCCCTGGCCTCCCAGGCTAAAGAGGTCACCCAGTGGCTTCAGAACACCAGCCTGTTTTAATTGTCTGCATGGCACTAATCAGCATCGAAGAGTTTGTTAGTAGGTTTGCTTCTAGGACTTTTTACCTGACTTTACCTGGTAGAAGGGGAGCAGGCATGTTGCCTGCCTTGTTCACCTTGAACAAATGCCTGGCACATAGTAGGTGCTCAACAAGTATTTGTTGAAAACGTGGTGTTTCTGTACTGGCCCCACTACTTCCTTAGGTGTGTGAGCTTGGGAAAGTTACTTCACCGTAGCGGGCCTTGGTTTCTTCTCTTAAAAACAGAAATAATTATAGTGCCTAATTGACGGGATGCTAAGAGGATTAGAGGTGATCATCCTTTTCAATTTTTGTTTATTGATTGATTTGAGAGAGAGAGAAACGCTGAGTTGTTGTTTCACTTACGGATGCATTCATTGGCTGATTCTTGTACGTGCCCTGACTGAAACTTTGGTGTATCAGGGTGACGTTCTATCAGCTGAGCTGCCCTGCCCAGGCTGCTAATCCTCGCCCAGCCTCAGCAGAGTGCCTGGCACAGAGCAAGCCCTCAACAAACACCAGCCATAGTCACTGTCAACACATGAACCCATTAGCACGTGGTCACCTGCCAACATGCACTACTTCCCTGGGTCCTGGGAGAATGGAGAGAAGTCCCACCGTGGAGGACAGGCACAGCAGAAGCACAGTGGGCGAGGGCACCAGAAGGAAGAAAAAGAAAAGCTCCCAGAATCCGGCTGGGGAAGTAGCCCCATCTCTTTCTCAAAGAACTACTTTTTTCAGAAAGATGCTTTCCTTCCCTCTTCCCCTTTTCCTCCTGTCCCTGCCAGACCCACAGGACTGAGCCTGGTCCTAAATCTGTCACTGAGCAACAGAGGCCAGAGGTCAGAGTGATGCTCCATAAACAGGGCAGCTTAATGCCCCAAACCTAGCTGTCCCACCCCCTTGTCAGACATTAGAGGACAAGTGACAGTTCAATTCTAGTTGTGCCACCTAAAAGTAGGGCAGGAAAAAATGTCTGAGAAGTCCCATTATTCAACCTTGGACATAACAAGAAGAGGAGAAAGGCTAGTCTCCTTTGTTTGTGACAACAGTTCAGCCAGCACAAGCTTGCAACACTGTTAGCACCTTCTGCCCGAGGACACAAAGCCACTGTGCCCTGCAACCTGGCCTTTCTTAGATGGTTCACCCAGCTTCCCAGAGGGAATGGGGACACCAGTTTTAACAAGGACAATAGACTGCGTGCTCCTCCAGACTGGAAATTCTCTTGTTCCCTCTCCCCACACCCCACCCCAGCAGAGAAGGCACTGTAAGCTCCTGTCCTTCCCAAACCAGCCAGCTGCTCTGAACCTCCCAGCAAGACCTAGCTAATACCCTGGGGCTCTGATCCACGCCTGGCATTTCACGGCAGAGGTGTGTGTTATTCTAGGGACTCCCGAGGCCCAGCACTTGTCCTTCATTACTGCTAGGGCAGAGGCTGTGTTGAGTAATAATACTAACTCTCCAGATCAATCTGATTTCCTCATCAAGGTGTGATTCTTACTTTGCTGACACTGTGGGATGTCCTCCCCCAACCCTGAGAAGATCAGCTCCTGCTGGACAGACAGGTCTCTACCTCCCAACAGAGGAGAGAGAAGCCTGGGGACCTCAACAAGTTCTTGGGGCTCAGTCCACCACGGCACTGAGAGGCCTCCGGAGTCGCTGTACAAAACACCCCTCCACCTTTCAGATACTCTAGTGCTGGCAGAAAAGATGTGGAAGTTTGTCACCTCTTCCTTGGGTTCCCTCATAAGCTGAACACCAGGATTTTGGTGCAAGTGTTGATTTGGAGGTGACCAGAACACAGTGACAGAGGTGGAAATCGAGCCAGGGAAGGGAGGCAAGCCAATTAGAAGGCATCTATGAGAAACATACCACTGTAGATAGCTGGGGGCTCCATCTGGGACCCTTTGAGAGACTGTGTAGAACCCACTTCACTGCAGGGTGAGGAAGCTGGGACATATACCCGCCAACTCCTGTCCCTTACAGAATGTGGGCTGTTTCTGGGGTGTTAACTCCCAGCGCTGTCCCCCACCAGCACCACCAGAGAATGTTCTCAGGCAGAGAGCCCAGAATGCCACTGGGCCTATATAGGACTTGCCCATGGATAATGTTCAAGGTGAGCCAGGGAGATTTCAGCTGGGCTGGGCAACTCCTACATCAGGCTTTCTAATGACCAGTAACGAGCTTCTTCGAGCATTGCCCCATGGGTAAAGGTGTTGTAGAACATCTATTCAAGCTTGTCTGAACTTCCCAGAAATCCTTTCAACAACCCTTAAATAGACATGGTTATATAAATCAGCCTCTGTCTATGATTTCTTTGAAAGAAAGATTCATGGACATGAAGCAAAGCTTTCCCCAGTAGTGGCCCGAGTTCTGTGCTCCCTGGAATCATAACCAGGACCCACAGAGCTCTGAGTAGACACTTTGGGAGGAGGTCCAGTCCCACCAGCTTTCCATTAAGACCAAGCAGGAAAAGAGATAGAATAGCCTGCTTTGCACAGTTTTGAAGTTAAGATTAAAGGCACAGCAGGGAGGCACACACCCTTTCCCCAACTACAGGGAAAAGTGAGCTCAGGAACTGGTGGAATAAACTGGATCCTAATGAGAAAAAATAATCTCTCCTCCCAAGTGCCCTCCACCCATTGATCTGGACAAACCTACTCTCACAAGCCCGGGGCAGGAACATGCTCACGTTGAACAACAGAACCGTATCAGAAAGAATTTTCCTGGAAGTCAGCCATGGAAAAATTCACTCACCTACCATTTGATACCTGGACCCGCAGAGCCCCCACCCACCTCAGGCGCTGTGTAACCCTATAGAGCATTTGGATAATATCCTGCTCAACCAAATACCACATTGATCTTTGCCAACAAAGAAGAATTTTCCACAGCCATTACTGACTCTGTTACATTTTCAAAAGTGGCAGGTGATTGGGCGTGGGAGGTTCCAAGACAAATGGAACAGTCTCCTTATTCCTGGGCTGCGGCCCAAGTATAGGGTCAGCTCTTTATCAAAGAGATACAAGGAGGTCAAGGAATTTTCTGAAACTTATAGCCTGGAACAAAAGTGTTTGCAGTCAGCTAATCCACGTGATGACAAGAGAGTCACAGATGGACAGCTAGGAAGCCAAGAGTCCTGTGTTCTGGTTGACTGTCTTCTAGCCAATTTTGTGGCCTGGGATGAATCACTGGATCGATCTAGACCTGAAAGTGATCATTAGTCAGGGATAGCAGGGAGAGTCAGCTCCTAGAACCATGCCCCTGTACCAAAAACGGACTCAGAAACTAGAACAGCACACTTGCCCCTAAGACAGCACTGTTCCTATAACAGGCACTCAATGGTTGGTGGCTGAATGAATGTGTGTGGCAAACACGTCGTTACCCCTGACTTTTGTACCCTCGGCCGACATCACCAACCAACTGTGATGCGTTTTCATACTGAAACTGGATGCAACATTGAAACCCTCCTCAGTGTTCCTCTGCAGACAGACACAACCAGCCTGCCAGCCCTCCGGGGCCAAAGACCTATCATGCCCTAACAAACTCGTGGATTTTTTCCATGTAACTTTTGTAGTAAGGAAAATACTAAAGGGTATACCATTTGTCATTCAGAGAAGATAAATGTAAACATGACTGAATATTTTAATCTAGTCTGCATAAGAATCTGGATTGTTATCATTCAGTCTAGGGCAGAAAATGCACTTGATCGGTGAAGACCCCATACGGTCAGGCCACTAAGAGCCTTTGCAGGCAATCACATAGTTCTAGATCCCTGAGTAAGACATCGAATTTCTCATCCCAACCATGGAGAAGAAAACCAACTCTGAGGCAAATCCCACACCTGCCACTCGACACCTCTGAGTAGCAACAACTAGAATTATCCAGTATCTGGGATCTGGCTCATCATCTGCGTGTCACACTCTCCCACCAACTCCACATGGGTGAAACACTGTGTTAGCATTCTCAAGAGAAATAGAAGCAACAGGAGGTTATATAGAGTGAAAGGTTTATGCTGTGGAACTGGTTCCTGTAACTGTGGAGGCTGAGAAGTCCCATGGCCTGCCGGGCAGGCAAGCTGGGGCCCCAGGAGAGCTTTCCGTGCTGTTTAGGAACCTGAGAGCAGTGGAGCCAGGGGCATGGACTCCAGTCAGACTCTGAAGACCTGAGTACCAGGTGCGCCGAGGACCGAGGAAGATGGACATTTCAGCTCAAACGGGCAGGAGGAGAGAGAGCGTGCGAGAGAGGACCCACCAACTCTTCCTGCCTCCACCATTCTGTTCTCCCCAGGCCCTCAGTGGACTGCCTGATTCTCACCCACACTGGGGACAATTCCCGTGGCTTGGTCTACTGATTCAAGTGCCAGCCTCTTCTGGAAACGCCTTCCCAGACACACCCAGAAATAATCTGTAACCAGGTATCTGGGCCTCTGGAGGTCTAGTCACATTGACAACCAAAACTATCACAAATATCAAGGATAGACATAAAAGGCTAAAAATCACAGAAAGACCTCAGAGAGTGAGATGGGAACAGTGCATTTTCAATTATTTATGTGTTTACTTATGTATGTACATATGTATGTATGTATGTATGTATGTATTTATTAGGGTAGGGGGACAGAGGGAGAGAAACATCAACGTGAGAGAGAAATATCAATCAGTTGCCTTTCTTACTTGCCCCAGCCAGGGACCAAACCCTCAACCGAGGCGTGTGCGCTGACCGGGAATCAAACTGGTGAACTTGTGCTTTGCAGAACCATGCCCAACCAACTGAGCCACAGGGACTGGGGCAGGAACAATGCATTTTCAATATAGACCTTTCTGTGTTCCAGTCACCACTGCGTGAGCTGCTAGGGATACTTGTTAGCACAAATCTACTATCCCTCCGGGGAACCTGAAAGACTTTGTCTCAAGGCACGAATATTTAAAAGCTCACAAGGGCTTTTGTAACATCACGAAGTGCATTCTGGCTGTGCGAGGTTGCTGATGATGCTTGAAGGCAGAGCCGGTGCTGCTCTCGGAGACCGCTAGGACTTGCGTTCTCCTGCAAGGTACCCACGCAGGTGAGACCATGACTGTGACCCTTCTCTGCCACCATTTGTGGCCATTGACACTGTGCCCTTTTCTGGTGATGCACTGAAATCTACACTGGTTACCACGTGCTAAATGAACTACCTACTTTTCTGTAAAATGGGAACAAATAAAGTGGGTCACTTTCCCACTACATGTGCAGAGCCCTGAGGCACGATGATCCCTCCAGCCCGAAGCCAGTTTTCCATGTGTTCATCTGTTGTTAGTTTTCTCGTAAGGCATGAACCTGGAGAAGTAAATCTAGAAATCTCTGGGCATGAAAAGAAATGAAGTTCGAATTCTTAGCAAGTGACGTTACTGTATTTGGGGGGTGCGGGTGGGGGGCTCTGTGGAGGGGCAGTTGGAGATTACTGTATTTGTCCAATAGTTGCCAGGAGGCTTTAACTGTCACTCATGCTGGCTTCAATTTAAATCCCTAGGGTGGTGAGTTAGTAAATCCGTGGATGTAATAAGAGCCCAGGGATCTAAGAATCAGAGAAGTTGCTGTGAAAGGAAGGGCAGGGGCGCCTCCCCTCGATGTTCTCAAGACCTGCTCTAACTGGGGTAACAGAGACCAATGTCATTCTTGGGGACCTACTGGCTTAGCAGAGCATGACATTTTTTTGCCCACCTAAGATTCCTCTGGAAAGGAAATCTATGAGAAAAATGCTAACTTGCCTAATCTATGTAAGTAAAGATACTCTTAACCAAAGAAATCTCTTTTTCCACATCATTTTGACCACGGAAAGGCTCCGGTCTATGACACACAGAGCTCACTGCCACCAAAGCTCTCGCTCCCTTTCTTGGGGTAGAGTTGTTCTTGGGAAGTGGCTGCCCACCAGGGACTACAGTCAAAGAACTTGTTGTAAATGCAGAGGGTCTTCAACGAATGATCACCCAGTTCAAGAAATTGCCCTTCTTGCAAAATGGGGCCCATCAAGGACTGTGTGAGTAAAACAGTGTGGTTAAAAAGAAGACGTGCTTTTGGTAGTCACATGTTCCTCACCCACTTGCTGGCTGGGTGCAGCCACAGGGCAACACCTGGAGCCAGGAACTGAAGACAGCAGAGCCTCTGCCAGCTGGGACCCGAGTGCCTAGAGAAGGCAGAGCCACCGCACTCGCAGCCAACCAGAAAGAAGTCCTGAGAAGTAAAATGTTTGCATTAAACTGCTGAAGTGTGTTTGTTACCACGGCTGGGCTGCTCTAGCTAACCCACTGTCCTTGATTTGCAGAGCAGGAGCCCAGGCATTGCTGTCAGGGCAAACGAGAGGATGCTGCCATCCCACATTCCATCCTGCAAGCTCTACAGAGCCCCAGAGTTCCAGATTATTCCCATAACCCCCTTGATCAATATTTGCTTTTGATTCCAGGAATGTATTCTCTCTGTAAGCTGCCACCTAACCTGAGATGAAGGATCAGCCCACCAGAAAAGAGAGAGCTTCATCAGTTTGGGTCTGCATAGCTTCCATTTGTAAGGCTGCTAACTCAGCAGACACTTTTGCTTTTCTCCTTAATGTGCACCTTGAAATGCTTACACATCCCTGTGCGACTCTGATCTTGTCCGATGTGCATGCATTCCTTCAGGCTACAGGTGACAGTGTCTGTGGCTTTCTGACTGGCCTAAATGCGCTGACTCCAGTACAATTTCACACATGGTCAGAAAATGCATCTCCCAAACAGGCCTAGTTCTCTTAACCAGCCCTTCCTCCGACTCTCAAAAAAGTCCATGGGCAGAATTTCAACCCTAGCTCTCCACTCATAAATCTGTGCCTTACATGTTGAGTTCTCAGGAGGCAGAAGGCCCAACAGAGGTGTCATGCTATGAAATGGCACGTGGGGAAACTCCTTCCTTTCTTAGCAGTCATGTCTAGAAGCTGCCTGGAGGGTCTGCGGAGCAGCAGTGGTATGGTTACCTCATAAAGGCAGCGACATGCCAGAGCCTGCTCTCATGTCTTGAGAGAACTGATTGGCTGCACCTCTTCCCAACATTGCTAGCTAGCAGTTAGCCCTGGTGAAAGCATTTACACAATGAAAACTGGCACACACTGCAAATCAGAGTTTTTGTATGTCCCGGAGAACTGATTGTCAACATGTATCAGCACAACCTTGTGTGAAGAGGAAGGTTGCAGAACCACCCAGCTGTTGGGGACCACCCTGCCTGGTCTCAGGAAGCTGTGACCCCCTGTGACTTAGGCTGAGTGAGAGACCTCCGGATCAGGAGCCACTAAGGAGACAAAACTTATTCCCTTGGCATGAACGCTACCTGTTCTGTGCCTGGCCTTTAATGCTAGATCAGTTACCAATGACGGGTAACAATTCTCTAGGATAGAGAATGGACCTAAGACAGGGGCTGATCTCGTAAAGGCCTCTGTGGAATAAGACTCACAAGACTGTGGAAATAAATGAAGGGGCTGTGGAAAGGAAGGGGTGATCGGCATCTACCCCTGCCCCCTCTTAGCCTGAGCCTTTGTACTCAGATGTGAGAAATCCAAGTCCCCTTGCTGCCTCTGTCTCCAGCCCTTCCCAGGGCTTAGCAAACAGCCTAAGGGGCAGCTCAGACTGGAGACGACGGACCCCCGGGGTAATCAGGCCTGGGACAAAGAATATGCAAGATCCTGTGAGATCTGTTTGCTGGAGGATTTTATTAACTTGTAATTTGAAGGCACAGTCAGGAAACCTTTGAAACCTGTAGTCTTTTCATATGATAAAACTCCAATCTCTGCCCGGAATCACAACAGAAACTCTGTTAGCATCCTTCTAAGATACATGTTCCCTTTGATCCCTTCTGCCAGACTGTGAATCAACAAATTGTGTCTACTTTCTCAATAAAAACCCACTGGGACAAAGGAAGGGGCTCTTCCCTCTAGGGGGGTTTAGCCCGGAACGACTCAAAGAATTGGAGAGTGGGCGCTCCATCCTTGACTTCCACTCAGAAAACTGTTTTCTGTACATGATTATTTCTCTTGTTTCAATGAGCCGTTCGCAGGGGGTTTAAGCGTGTCCATAGCCAGCCAGGAGAGCCAGGTTCTGCACGCTTCAGGTTTTTATGCGTGTCCATAGCCGGCCGGGAGAAAGGGCCGGGTTCTGCACGCTTCAGGTTTTTATGCGTGTCCATAGCCAGCCGGGAGAAAGGGCCGGGTTCTGCACGCTTCAGTCAGGCAGCGGGTGTTCAAGCGAGGTCTGAAAATCGCTGCACCCAGCAAACAGAAATCAATGGAATGAGTTCTGGCTGGCTGCCTCTGTTCTTCTCAGAAAGGACAGGGACACAGCACCAATTCCCAGAGCTCTGTTGGGTGTGTTCAGTGACGTTGTTCCGAATTTCGTGAGAAAGGGGACCAGGGCACAGTGAGCTTGCAGGCAGGTAATGCACACAATGCCGCAGCACGGCAGACACGTGGGCTTCGAAAGGGAGAGTCAGCCCTGGCCAATGTGGCTCAGCTTGCTGGGCGTTGTTCCACAAAGTGAAAGCTCACTGGTGCAATTTCCAGCCAAGGCTCATGTCTGGGCTGCAGGTTCAGTCCCCGGTCTGGGTGCATGCAAGAGGCAGCCCATTGATCTTTCTCACGTTAATGTTTCTCTCCCTCTTTCTCTCTCCATTCCCCTCTCTCTAAAAGTTTTTTTAAGAGAAGGGAAATTCATCGTTTTGGATGCCACAACATAGATCCTACCTTAGTAATCAGATCCTAATTACTCGCTCTGCCACTCACCCAGGCATGTAGCCGGTCTTCTGAGGTAGCAGGAGGAAAGGAAGAGAACTAAGCTCATTGTCTAGCCGTCAAGCCTGGTGCTGAGTATTTCACCCGCGTTAATGCGGTTGACGTTCACATAGCCTGATGCCTTAGGTATTAGTATACCCACCTTTCAGAGGAGGGAAATGAGACTGCAGGAGGTCAGAACAGTAACTTACTGGAGGTCACATGGTGATGAGGATCTGGATGTGAGTCTGGGTGTGTCTGACTCTAACGTCCATGGTGTTTTCATCACCCCACATTGCCAGCACACACTCTCTGTCGCTGTGGATTTGCCTGTTCTAGACAGTTCACGTAACGGAATCACACAGTGTGGGGCCTTTTGTGTCTCTTCTTTTTTGTCTGACACCTTAGGACAATGTTGGCAGAACTGCTTTAAAGCTCATGGCATTCTACAGATAAAACCCAGTAAGGTGAAAGGCAAACCTATGCCATTTTTATTTAAATACCAGTAAGCAACAGAAGCGAAGCAAAGAACATGAAGAATTGGCATCAACATGGTTTTTAATTCAACTGTACTACATTTATTGTCTATTATATGCCAGCCACAAAGCAGAAAAATCCAAGCTCTCATGGACCTGACACTGTGGGGGAAGAAACAGCTGGTGGCAGCAGGAGCAGCAGAAGCGGCAGTGACGGTGGCAGGAGCAGTAGCAGTAGCAGCAGTAACAGTAATGGCACATTAGACACCTAGGGTCAAATACATGGTGATGGGTGATGGCTTTGGGTGGTGGGCACACAATGCAATATGAGGATCATGTATCACCCCTAGAAATGTACACCTGACACCTATATAATCTTAGTAACCAATATCACCCCAATAAATTTAACAATTTTTTTTAATTTTAAAGAATATCTTAATTACTGTGCATGAGAAAGATAGAGCAGTTTGAGGGGATCGTGGATGCTGAAGGCGTCTGAGTAGACTCCAGAATACATTTCTTATTTCTCTCTCTCGAGCACACACACACGCACACATACCCACACACACACAAGTGCCTTGCTGTGACTCAGGTGGTGCTGTCCTGATGCCCTCTGTGTTTCCAGATACCTGACAGCAGCAGGTACCCCCAGACCCCCATGCCACTGTGTGCCTCTGAAGGTTAGTCGGCACCTTTCCCACCATGGGTAGCAGACCAGCTGGCAGCAGCCCTCCCTTGGTCTGTGGCAGTCCACCCTCCCCCAGGCCAGGCTCCCTTCCTCTCTGAAGCCCTGCGCTCAGAAGAAGAGAGGGAAGGATTCCTACTCCCCTCAGCCTTTCTTGCCAGAGCAGCAGTGAAAAGGCCATCCCCTCAGCCAAAGGCAGAAGTGCATGTGGCACCCTCTGCATGCCCCCTCACTCTCAGCCACACTCCACGCCTTTGTCAAAGGTCTGCAGGGGTTCTTGCCAAATGTTCCCAGGCATGATGTTCACCTTGATGTGAAGCTTCCTGGAGCCTTCCTAGGTGAAGTTTCCCCTAACCTCCGCATTCTGCCATTTCACAAATTCACCATCTATTTCAGCTCTCCAGTTGCTGGAGGTGCTGTTCCTAATATACTAAACATTTTCAATCCTGTATTTATTCTTATAAATGTAATTAGAAACATTCCAGCTTCTCCTCTCAGGGAACGTCACATCTCCACCAGCGACAAGAGCCATCGGGGCTGTAAGAACCCACGCCTCGGAATGTGGGTGGGGCCGAAAGAAATCCCGTTTTTCTTCCACCGAGAAATAGACTGTTTCTTCCACCAACAGTACATACTGCTGTACATATAATTAATCCTGGTTTTAAAATAGCTTTTTATTATTATAAAAGTACTACATGTCATTGAGAGAAAATGGAAAAAACAGAGGAGAAAACCGAAGTCACCCCATTGTGGGCAGTGCCTAAGGTGGCCCCCAGAGATCCTTCCTCCTTGTGTTCACGTCCGTGTGAAATCCCCTCCCCTCGCCTGCGGGCTGGACCCAGTGACTCACTTCCAATGAAAAGAATACAGAAAAAGTCATGGACATCACTTCTGCAGTCAGGCGTGCAGAAAACAGTTAACGCAGCAGGCCTGAGACTGTTGGCCTTAGAAAGGTCTGCTTGCAAGGCCCTTGGCTAGCATCCGGGAGCTTGGAATTCCGGGGGAAATGTTCCCGCCATTCCCTGATAAGTAGGGCTCACTCACTGCACCTAAACTGTTTGTGCAAACAATATGTGGATGCTGAACCCCTGCCTTCCTTCTGGGAGCCTGGCATGTAGACACGCGCTGGCCAGAGGGTGCCTGCATGACCAGGCACTGGGCACTGAGCCTCTCATGAGGGTCTCTGGTAGACAACATGTCACATGAGCTGTCACACCTCACTGCTGGGGGAATGCAGCGTGTCTGGCAAGACCCAACTTGGGCACTTATGCTGGTTTCCTCCAGACTCAACCTCACACACGCTTTTCCTTTGCTGGCCGTGCTTGGCATCCTCCCACCACTATAAAGCATGATGGGATAACCACGACTACATAGAATACGACAATGTGCTGCATCCTGTGAGCCCTCCTGGAGAGTTATCCAACCTGGGTCTGGGTCTTGGGGGTCCCTGGAGGTCCCTAACACCCCCAACACATTAGGCTATCAAAACAGTATGATCTCTCTCTCTCTCTCTCTCTCTCTCTCTCTCTGTCTGTCTCTCTCTCTCTTTCTCTCCGCCCCTCCCCCCTCCACCACAGCTGAGCGTTGCGATAACTGGCAGCCTTGTGTGCAGCCTGGTGAGAGACCCTGACCCAGAGGACCTGAGCTAGATTCCTAACCTAAAAAAATGTCAAGATAATAAATGTTTGTTGCTTTAAGCTGCTAAGTTGTAGGGTATTTTGTTACACAGCAACAGATAACTAATATATCCTTCACCTAGAGATCATCACTGTTTATATTTTAGGATGTATTTCTTCAAAGGTTTTTCTACAGCCATGTATACATGGAATAAGTTCTAGTTAAAAGTGAATTTTTTAAAAACACTCTATAAAACAAAGGCATAGGGCAGAAGTATAATATTTCCTTTCACGACTAAAAGAAATTCTTGCATTCCACAATGATAGCTGGTATTTCTTTTTAAGTCAAATTGTCCTTTGTTCTGGAAAGCAAGGGGAGTGGAAGGAAAGGTCTCTTGAGGGGCCCTTTGGTCATGCAATCTTAAGATGCCATTCAGAAATGAGGAGGTTTCAGACATTAAGTTAAATCACTTGGCATAATAATGTAAATGTTATTATCTTAGTGTGGGTGGAATTAATTTCTACAAATTATGTTTCCTTTTAGGAAATCAGTTTTCCTCTCTTCAGTGGGATTGATGGCAAGGGCTCCTGGGAGGAAAGATAAGCTTAAAAACACCCATTAGAGGGGAGTGATAAGCCAGTCCTTGCAAAATGGTGCTGGAGGGAAAGGAGCTGGTCAACCAATAGAAAACCCACAGCTCCAAGCCTGAGGCTCCTGGGAGCGAACATATCTGGTATCCAATTCTACGTTTTTCTTCCCCACCCCCCATGTGTTATACCCAAGCACTCGGGAAAGTTTTATTAATCATCACAGTCCCGTCTTAACCCGTGTCTGGGAAACTAAGGGAACCAGTTGCCGTACATGTTTCTGCAAAGCTTCGCAAGCAGACAGCCTCGAAAAGCTGGCTTCCAGAGGTGACCTGCAAAGGAGTGAGGGGCCGGGATAAGGGGATGAGAGACAGAGGAGGGGAACCTTCTAGAAGAAAGAGCCTCTTTGTAATCAGGCTGGATGGGGGATGGAGCCACTGGATGTAAACGTTGAAGGCCAGTGTGGCCTTCTGCGGCCAGAGTGAGCTGGAAAGTCAGTCGCACACATCTTTTTGAATCATAAATTGCAATAAAACTGAAAATACTACTTATAGCCTACTTAATTCACTTAGCAATATGTTGTATCTTAAAATTTTTTCTACAATGCTATTTGTACTGGCAACTAAATATCCCACCATATGGGAAAACTGTAACTTATTTTACCAATTTCCTACTCCTGGACATGCAGGTCATTTCTAAATTTCCATCATTATTATAACCAATTCTGCAATGAACATCCTTGGACTAAATCTCTGTCCAAAACTATAATGATATGTTTATAATACACTGCTAGGAAAGGCACTGTTACATCAAAGATATGAGCATTTTATGAGTTTGGATGCATTTTTCCAAACTGCTTTCCAGAACAGTATGCCAACTCAAACTCCTGCCAACAGGAGCTGAGAGTATTCTTTGTTTCACCACTTAGTCAAAATTGGGCATTATCTTTTTATTATTTTTACAACATGGTACACATTCATGTCCTCCTACTTGCTTGAACGTACGATAAGATATGGTCAAAAATAGCCTTTTCATCTAGCTCTTACGTGCAGCCCCAGCATAAACAATAAACGTCACTAGGCAGCCCTCAGAACCACTAAAGCAGCAACAAGAAAGCCGACACCCGGCAGACTTCTGTCCCCTGCTGCTCACTTCAGTCGCCATTTCTGAGACGTGTACGACCTGCAGCGTAAGGACCTTTTAGTCACTATGGTCCACGTGTATGACGGTGGTCCCATAGGATGAAAACGGGGCTGAAAAATTCCAGTTGCCTAGTGACCCTCATGGCCATAAAGATGCCCAGTCCTGAGCAGCCATGGTGACACCCAGTCCTGACTCAGCTGTCCTGGCACGGCAGCCATCGCGACGTCATCCTGATCCTCGGGTGTATGCATCCCAAGGCATTACCCACGTTTGTGGGGATGTAGGTGTAAGCAAGCCCTCTGCGCTGCGAGAGGAGCGAGAGCAGAGGGGGTGACAGTGTGCCCAAGAGTGAAGACAGACTCAAGGTGCAGATGGGCTGAGCCCACCTTGGCGGGAAGGGAAGCGAAGGGGTGCGGAGGGAGGCAGTGGGCCGTGAGACAGACCTCTGATGAGAGAAAACAGCTGGGGCCGAAACAGCAAGGGTGCTCATGGGCACGTGGAGCGCGGGCGCACCCCGCGCACAGGGACATGGGGAAGACAAGGCTGAAATGAAGGTGAAGGCCACGTACTACATGACTCCAACAACATGACACTGGAACAGCAATACGGAGACGTTAAAGGGGTAAGTGGCTGCCAAGGGCTGTGCGGAGAGAAGGGTGAATAAATGGAGGACAGAGTCCCTTTGGGGTGGCAAACTCACTCTACCAAACTATGGCAGCAGACAGCACGCCATTGTGAGTCTGTCCAAACCCTCGGAGCAGCCCCGCTGAGAGCGAGCCCTCAAGTACACTGCGCACTCGGCGTGAGGCTGCTGGGCCCACGCAGGCGCCAGCCGTGCCCGGTGCACGGCTGCGGGGAGGTGCGGAGGGTGCCAAAGACTGTGCCCAGTTCCCACTCACTCAATTTTTCTGCAAACCTAAGACTACGCTAAAAATAAAATCTTATTTAAAAAGTTGAGGCCGGTAACTAAAGGCCTTGCGAGCAGTGCTGAGGAATGTAAGCCTGGTGCTGGAGACCATTGTTCCCCAGCTTTTGGTCACACTCTCCACTCGTTTAAAAAAAAAATTCTGAGTACTCACTCTAATACAGGTACATGCATGTATCTACATATAAATTATAAGCCTTACCCAATATAATAACATCGTGATATATATACACACATATGTATGTGTATATATCTATAGATATAGTTATAGATATCTAAAGTGAAAGACACAGAAAGATGTATTAGCTGAAAAGGATGAGATTACAATATTGAAATGCGGCCGACTGTGACGGCTTCACACCTGCAGGGGCACACCCTCAAAGCACAGTGCACATTGCCCGAACAAACCTTGCCTGTAAAGTTTACATTTCAGAGTGTCTCCTCGATAACTTTCAGTTGTGTGGCTGCCTTCTTGCCAGGGATCCTAGGATTGCCACTGCTGTCCCGTCATCACCTGGTCAAGGAAGGGCTCATGCCAGGCCTAGCAGTGGCGACCACCTGCTGCTTCTTGTTTGTGCTGCAGAGCTTGTGGAAAAGTCTAAGGCCCCTGTCCATCTCCAAGGGTTCCTCTAGTTAAAACCAGGCACTGGAGCCTGAAGGCTTCACACATATGGGGGCCTGAAGATGTGTTCCTCTGCCACCCCCCAACACACTGACACTCCTGCCGAGCATAGCCAGAACCGCCTGAGACCCAGCCAGCATGCTGGCATCAGTCCACATAATTAAGGTGAATAAATGTATAAACAGATGTTCCTGTCCCCCACCCCGACCCTGCCCAGAGGACTGGTAAGGAAACCATCTCCCTTTTTGATATGCTGAATTGGAGACACCAGTGGTACCTCCACAAAGAAAAATCTAAAAGGAAATTGGTGATATGGATCTGAAGCAGTATATTGGGCTGAATAGTGCTCCTCCCCTCCCAAATTCCTGCTCACCTGAAACCTCAGAATGTGGCCTTATTGAGAAATAGAGTCTTTTGCAGATGGAATTTGTCAAATCTAGGTGAAGTCAGAGGGGATGAAGGTGGACTCGAATCCAATGGCTGGCATCCTTCCCAGAAGAAGAGAGAAGTGTGGGCGGAGACAGAGAGGGAAGGCCTCGTGAAGACAGAGTAGAGATTGGAGCGGTGCAGCTACAAACCAGGAAATGCCACGGACTGCCCACCGCCACCGAAAGTCGGGATAAGCAGGAAGGGCTGCACCCCTAGAGAGTTCAGAGAGAACGCGGGGCCTGGGGTTCAGACTTCGGGCCGCCAGATCTCTTAAAGAGTAAGTGCTGTTTCAAGCTACCCCGTTTGTGGTGCTCTGTTAGAGCGATCCTGGGAAATGGGTACAGGCGGATCCCTAACTAGGGAATCGGTCCACGAGTGGAGGTCTTGGGCGGTATGCAGTCGTCCTTCCAGAAGACTCAGAGAGGGGAGGAGTGATCCAGACCAGAAAGAAGGCGAAGAGAAGGTAAGACGCTGGACAAGGACTCAGAACTCGGGAAGGAGCCTGAGGAGAGGGGACTGGCTGCAGGGACAGAGGGGTGTGGCTGGGGTAGGCTGCAGGAGGGAGGGCAGGAGAACTCTGAAGAAGGATGGGGTCATCCTTGGAGACCGATGTCCCACCCCCAAATATTCAACAAAATGAGAATTAGAGAAATTGTTACCAGGTGTGTGATCGACGATCATTTTCACCACTGTATTCCAAAGAAAGGAAACTCTGAATACCAAAATAATCAAGTGAGCCCACCGCCATCAGCTAGAAAGTTATTGGGTCAAAAATTCGTGAAGCGGAAAAACTAAGTTCTAAGACAGCATGAAGAAATTCAGATGGAATATACCGCAATCTACTGAAATGATGACCACCGGGGCAGAAGGAGGACTTCCACACTCTGTATCCCACATTCTGAAGTGTGTGGATTTTTTCCATAAGCATTTATGAATTTTAAGTGGAAAAGTGTTAAGACTGAAATACAAACCGGCATGTGCAGTGTCTCATCTTCATAAGATAACATACCTCTATGTGCATAAAAAGAGATCTTAATGGACTTCTGGCTAAGATGGAGGTGTAGGTAGACACACTGTGCCTCCTTGCACAACCAAAAGAAGGACAACAACAATTTAAAAGCAAAAAACAGCCAGTTCCAATGGAAAATTGAATTGTATGGAAGTCCCACAACCAAGGAGTTAAAGAAGACACATTCATCCAGACTAGTAGGAGGGGTGGAGTTGGCCAACCAGGGTGGAGAGGGGGCGAGGCAAAGCGGTGACTGGTGGACCCCGGGTGCACAGGGTGGCAGCTGGCAGACCTAGCAAGGCGGCGGATTATGGAGTGCGGCACGGTGCGAAAGGTGGCGGGCAGTCCCACATTCACATGCAGATAAATCAGGTGAAACTGGGGAATGAGACAGACCACACAACCCAGGGTTCCAGCACAGGGAAATGAAGCCTCAAAACACTGATTGAAAACACCTGTGGAGGTTCAGGTGCCAGGAGATACTCCCAGGGTCCTAGAATGTACACAAGCCCATCCACATGGAAATCAGCACCAGAAGGGCCCAATTTGCTTGTGAGAAGCAAGGGAAGTGACTGAAATCTGGCAGAGAGTGGAGCAAGTGCCATTGCTTCCTCTCAGACCCCACCCCCACATACAGTGTCCCAACCAGGAAACATGGGTTGCCCCGCCCAGGTAAATATCTAAGGCTCCACCCCTCACCACGTAACAGGCGCATCAAAACAAAAAAAAAAAAAATGGCCCAAATGAAAGAACTGATCAAAGCTCCAGAAATAATACAACTAAGCAACCAAGGGATAGCCAACCTATCAGATGCACAGTTGAAAACACTGATAACCAGGATGCTCACAGAATTGGTTGAATTTCATCACAAATTAGATGAAAAAGTGAAGGCCACGCTAAGTGAAATAAAGGAAAATGTACAGGGAATCAATAGTGATCGAAGGAAACTGGGACTTCTGGAGTGGACCAGAAGGAAGAAAGAAACATCCAATCAGAAAAGAATGAAGAAACAAGAATTCAAAAAAATGAGGAGAGGCTTAGGAACCTCCAGAACAACTTTAAACGTTCCAACATCTGAATTATAGGGGTACCAGAGGGGAAGAGGAAGAACAAGTGGAAAAGTTATTTGAACAAATAATAAGGGAGAACTTCCCCATTCTGGCAAAGGAAATAGACTTCCAGGGAGGCCAGGGAGCTCAGAGAGTCCCAAAAAAGATGTACCCAAGAATGAACACACCAAGGCACATCATAATTATATTACCTAAAATTAAAAATAAGGAGAGAATCTTAGAACCAGCAAGAGAAAAGGAGACAGTTACCTACAAAGGATTGCCCATAAGACTGTCAGCTGATTTCTCAAGAGAGACCCTGTAGGCAAGAAGGGGCTGGAAAGAAGTATTCCAAGTTATGAAAGCCAAGGACCTACATCCCAGATTGCTCTATCCAGCAAAGCTTTCATTTAGAATGGAAGGGCAGATAAAGAGCTTCTCAGATAAGGTCAAGTTAGAGTTCATCATCACCAAGCCCTTATTATATGAAATGGTAAAGGGATTTATCTAAGAAAAAGAAGGTAAAAAACATGTACAGTAAAATGACAGCAAACTCACAATTATTAACAACCACACCTAAAACAAAAGCAAAAACAACTAGAACAAAAACAGAACCACAGAAATGGAGATCACATGGAGGGTTAGCAACAGGGGAGTGGGAGGAGGAGAGAGGGGAAAAGGTACAGAGAATAAGTAGCATAGATGGTAGGTAGAAAATAGACAGGGGGAGGCTAAGAATAGTATGGGAAATGTAGAACCCAAAGAACTTATAAGTATGACACATGGACATGAACTAAAGGGGGGAATGTGGGTGGGAGGGAGTGGGCAGAGTGGGGGGAGTGAAGGGGGGAAATGGGACAAATGTAATAGCATAATCAATAAAATACATTTTTTTAAAAAAAGAGATCTTAACAGATGCCAATTGCTAAAAGTGTTTGATCCCGGAATTTTTTACTTCCTTTTTTGTATGTTATTCTTTCCTTTTTTGTTTTACTCCTTTAATATGAGCAAATATGATTTTCTCTACAAATAAGTTCACTGACATTGAAGTCAAAGAATAAAGGCCTCCTAGTCTCTGGTTCCTTTTTTCTCCACCAAGGTCAACAGCACCAAACAGACAAACAAGTACAGACTGAAGTTCATCTTTGATTCCTCAGCACCTTCCCTCTGTTAAAACTGAAGCAAAACAGAAGACGTGTCCGTGTGACGTAAGCACATCTGAATGCCGTCACCCCGCAAAGGTTGTCCCGAAACCACCTGACCTCCAACCGTGCGGGGCAGGCAGAAGGGCGCTCGGCTCCCGTTTCTTCACTCACAGTTCCTCTGGGCTTCCTCCCTCCCGACACTATTTTGAATTATTTCTTTCCTGTCCCCTTAGCACACGAGCTAGTATTGTATCAATAACTGCATTCCATGCACTTTTTTGTACTGACAAATATCACAGACACAGAAGTATACATTTCTTTGTTTCTTCAACCACATTTCAATTCTTACGACATCTAATTTTCTTTCCAAAGAAAACTGTACTTAAGTAGAGGCAGCAGCCACATTTTTATTACTTTCTGGACCTGTTTTCAGGAGTGATTGTACAAATATTTTCCAAAGTACTCCGCCTCCCTAAGAGAAGGCCACACACACCAGGCAGACAAGCTTGACAAAGGCAGTGCACGGAGGACAGAGGAGAGTCTGAGCCCGCAGGGGAAGGGGTGCGAGGCTGCAGAGCAGGGTCCCTCGGAGCCTCACCCCCTCTCTGCTATCGCTGAAATTGCTTGTCAATTGTGAAAATGGGTCTATCTTCTCCTAAGGGGGTTTGCTGGGGGGGGGGAGGAATTGAGAAGCAAACTTCTAATCTCCTACCACCTCCTATGACATCCTGAAAGCAGAACATCACCATCTCCGGGGATATTCTTGCCCAAATGAATAACCCAGATTTAATCATGAGGAGACACCAGAAAATCCAAACTGGTGGATATTCTACCAAATAACTAGTTAGCACTCTTCAAAAGCATCCGTCACAAAAGACAGACATTTTGAGGAGCTGTCCCGGGTTCAAGGAGGCTAAGAAAATATGTACTGTGCGATCCTGGATTGGATCTGGAACCAGAAAAAGAACGTTAGGGAGATGACTAGAGAAATTTGAATGATTTCATTTGCAACTAAATTTGAATTTCGTTCTACAGAATTAATGTGTAATTAATTAATCGTGTCTCATCAGTGTTCATTTCCTGGTTTGATCATTGCACTGTGGTCTCTAAGAAGAGAATATCTGAAGAAGCTGACTAAAGGGTATAAGAAATCTTTGTACTATTTTTTTCAACTTCTTTTGTAAGTCTGAAATTACACCAAGAGAAAAGGCTCAAAACATATTAATGATGTAAAAATTGTTTCGGTGAGGGGTGACTGCCTTCCTCATTTCCCCTTCCTCACTTCTCGCTGGCTGTCCCCTGGCTTCTCAGGGCCGAGTTCTGGGCTCCCAAGAAGAATTTTTGGACTTAGAACCATCCTCACCTCTTGTTCATCAGAAGGGATCTATGCCCGCACCTTCCCTCAGGGACCCGTGAGGCTGATGGGAGCTAAACCAGCCTGGGCTGGAGTGGTAGCAGTTACTCAGGGCTCTCTGCACCCACCTTCTGAAATAACCGTGCCTTTCAAACAAAAGTGAGGACCTCCTGGGAACCTCGCCAGTTCAGCAGAACCAGAGGAGTGATATTTGGACAAGGGGTGGGTCACACCCCGTTCAAGCCCTGTTCAAAGGCCACAACAATCAGTTGTCAGGTATAGCTTGAGGGACAAGCGCCCGCATTTGGTTCTGAATCAGAATCACCTGGGAAGCTTTTAAAACTTCATCTTCCTACGCTCCACTCTAGGCTTCTGAGTCAGAAGCCCTGAGTGGACTCAGCAATCTGTGTTTTGACAATTCTCCTGAAGATTCTAATCATGGGCCTGAAGGGGGTGGGCCACGGTCCTCAGGATCAGGCCACCTCGGGGGTTCCTCAGGGCAAAATAGACTCAGAGAAAGGAAGCAAGGAAAATGACGAAGGAATGATCACAGGAAACAGATTCCACGTCATGTTTTGAGTGTCCTGTATGAGCCAGGCCTGTGAGACACACCCTGTGCTGGTCTCACTGAAGCCTGAGCCCATGTCATAGATGACAAAACTGAGGTCTGAGTGGACTTCAGCAACTTGCTCGAAGTCTCCGAGTTAAAGGGGTTTTTTGTTTGGTTTTTGGTTTTTGATTTTATCTGCCCAAATAATTTGTCTAAGAATGAACAAATAAGATAAGCTTTAGGGGCACTTTTCCCACCCTCCGAGGGCTGTGAAGAACAAGACAGGGTGGGGGCTGCTCCCTCCTCTCCCCAGGGACTCTGCCCCACAATCCTGTAAGTCGCACTAGCACCCGCAACCGCAGGGGCCTCTGTCTCCAGCTCTCGCCAGGCCGACGTGGGCAGCAGCCACCATGCCCACATTTCCTCACCTCCAGGGACTCAGCTTGGCCTTTCCAAGGACACCCTCTTCATGCCGAATCTGGGGGACAACACAGGGTGAGCTTGTGGGTTCTGCAGCTCGGCAAAGCTCCAACACTTGTTTCCCTGCTTGGGGGTCTCCAGGCTTCACACATGGCATAGCCTAGGCCCCGCCGGCCACATTCGGCCCAGGATGGCCATGAATGCGGCCCAACACAAAATCATAAATTTACTTAGCTCATCAGTTTTCATGAGTGTTTGCATATTCAATGTGTGGCCCATGAAAATTTCTTCTTCCAGTGTGGTCCAGAGATGCTGAAAGGTTGGACACCCCTGGCTAGAGGAAGGGAAAGCATCCCCTCCCCCATGGTGAGACCCCAGCCTCTCGCCACACACATGGCCTGAGCACCAGGAAGACCACCCCCCCACCCCGGCCTCCCTCCCCTCTTCCCATATAGCCTGGGAGGGGCAAGTGGGAAGGCAGCAGTGGTGGTGAGCCTCATCCTGCTGCTTCTTTTGTTTCTTAAGATTTTTTATGTATTTTTAGAGGGAGAGTAAGGGAAGGAGAAAGAGAGGGAGAGAAACATCAATGTGTGGTTACCTCTCACACGCCCTCTACTGGGTACCTGGCCCGTAACCCAGACATGTGCCCTGACTGGGAATCAAACCAGTGACTTTGGTTCTCAGGCCAACACTCAATCCACTGAGCCTCACCAGCCAGAATCCTGCTGCTTCTTAATAACCCTGCCTGGAGTGTCTCACCCAGATCTTCAGGACCTCATGCTTAGTTTATTGTTTCAGACTTGGGCCTTAACCACCATTCAAGACCTTAGCAGAAGTCCCAAACCATTAGTAAATGAATGAACAAATTAGTTTTGCCAACAGACAGAACTGGGTTCGAGTTCTGGCTCCTGCACTCACTACACACTTTGTTAGCTTCACTAACTATATAGTGTTATTCCTCCTATCTCGGCTCCGGAGAAACCCTGAGCCAAATTCATGGCCAGCCCCAGCACTCTGTCAGTGTGGTGTGCATTGCTCGGCGGCTTATTGTTTCTTCATGCTTTGCCTTCACTCCACGTCTCCCCATCAAGTTTTTATGGGTTTCCTTTTGAATTGTAAGCACTTTTGTTAACTACCTCAAATCCTTCAAAGAACAGCAAGGGGGAGAAACACTTCCCAGGAGAGTGGGGAGGACAGATTCAGTCAGCCTGCAAAACCGCTGGGCAGAGGGCCTGGAGCAGTGCAGAGAGGGCCATACAGGGGACTTGGGGCCTCCCCACCAATCTTGCCCCCTTCTTTTCCAAGCCTAATGACCTCAAGGACTCGGACCACGTTTCACAGAGAAACACTGCTCGTGGATTGCTTCCATCCAGAATAGACTATCAGGGTGTGAGCCTGTTGGACAACCCTGGACCTGTCACCCATGAAAGGCAGGCACACAGAAGGAGGGGGCAGGGCAGGGACAGGATCGTACTTGCACATGGACCCCAGGTGAGCCCCATGTGGGTGTATAATTTCTAGTACAGATCTCTTCATCTAAACATGCCACAAAAGCCATCACAAAACTTACTTCCTGCTGTTTATTGATGGGACCCCCCACTCTGTCCTCACTACTAGTTAACCTTTTTGCCATGAGGCTCTGGGCAAAAGCCCAAGATTCCTTCCACTGCAGGTCACAAGGTCGAAGGCCCTATAAAGCTTGCTGCCCCTGGCATTCTGGAAGCTGGCCCTCATGTTATTTCTGGAAGGTTCCATGGTAATGACAATGGAGGGAGGTGGTAGGGAGGAATTTCTGTTTGGTTTTGCTTATAAGCAAATTGGGATAGTGCTGACGGGGGAGAGGCGGGCGGGGGGTGGAGGAAAGAGTGCTATCTTCTCCTTGTGCCCTGAGTGTAGCTTGGGAGAGGGAAGAGTTCCCTGGGTTCTTTTCCTCATAGGGCTGCACAAGGCTTTCAGTGAACACATAACCCTCTGCACAGCTCTGAACTAATGGGCAGCACTGTCCTAAATCACAGTGTCCCCAATGTCACCCACAAGGCTCTTCCCTCACACCCACCGTGTGGGTCACCCCAGCTTCAGGAAAAGCCTGAACAAACAGGTGGATCAAGCACCACAGTGACAGGAAAGCTTTATGGGTTTTTGTTTCTAACTCATAAGGCATGTTTAGGTCAAGAGGGGGAGGTACATTTTCCTTTCATCTACAAGGGAGCTAAAATCTTTTGTGCTGTGATCTCCCGACTCTTGAAATGCCACACGCACAGACTAGACAGGGCACCGGTGACATGGGGAACCAGAGCCAGCAAGGCCCCAAAGATGCCACGGCACTGGCACCGTCTTCCCACGTGTCAGCAGGGCCCGTCTGGGCTTCACAGTAGAAAAACATGCTGCATGTTTAAAGAATTATCACTTAATCATGTCAGCAGACTGGGGTTTTATAAACGCGTAGGGCCACTTCAGGCGATCCAAACCTGTCTCGACACAGAAAGTTAGCCAAAACACTTATTAGCCATAAGGACTTGCCATTCTGGGGACAGCCTTGCAGGGGCACACTCGACATAACAGGCAGAGGAAAATTCCCAGGCAGATGTGGGCTATGACATCAGCAAGGCTCCTGGTGACATTATTAAACTTAAGGCTGGGCTCCCATGGCTTGTGGAGTCAGTAAAAGAGCCAAGAAGAATTATGGTTTGTCATTCACAGCCCAGCCAGGGGACCATTTGTTATTGCCCTTAGCCATGGGGAGCCCAACAGCTGAGGTTTTTTAAAATCACAGTCACCTAGGCCTTCCATTTTGCACATAATTTTTTTAGCACTGGGTATTTATAAAACCATGAGGCAGTTTAACATTCCCATGGGCCTCACTTTCGAGTGAGGGAAACTTAAATGCCAAAAAGAGCTAGGTACTTTGCTGGTTACATCATAGCCTCTGAATCCTAGTTCCGAGCCTGGAGTCCTGGGAAAATCGAACCACGGTGAACATAAGCAGGAGGCAAGCCTACAGGACCCCCTGCGAGACAGATGCTGAATGGCACTGAAAGGGAGACGAGACTCATCCACCCCGGAGACGTACCAGCACTGCTGATATGAGGAAGAACATCCTTGTGACAACAGCCGCTGGTCCCCAGCACATGGCCAATAGCGAGCACCAGAGTCCGTCCAGAAGGAGACAGGCAGACACTCTCTGGAGCCGTCGAAGCTCAAACCCCAGAGTCTAGAAACTGCACGTCCCTCCTTTTAAAGACTCTTATGAGTGCCTGGTTAAGGATGTTAGCCTTTGGTTCTCTGCCTGAAAAAGGAATTAAACCAAGAAAACAGTCTTTTTAAAAAAAATGGTAGCAGTAGCCAAAAGAGGGAAACAATCCAAAGGGCCATCCGCGGACGAACGAAGAAGCAGAGGTCAGTGCACCCACCCGGTGGGACTCGCACCGCCAGGAACTGGAGCGAAGCGCGGATCGGCCTCGGGGAAACAGGAGCTCGGTGTGAGGAACCGAGCACGAAAGACTACGTGGTATGTGGATGCACTCAGGTGAAATATCTGGAATAGGTGAATCACGGAGACAGAAACCAGGTGACTGGCTGCCGGGACTGGGAGGTGGGGGCAGAGGGGAGAGCCGGGAATGACCGTGTAACGGGAGAGGTTTCTGTCTGGGGTGATGGGATGGGAACGAGACCAAGGTCCTGGCTGTACAACGCTGTAGGTGTAGAAGTGCCGCTGAATTGTACACTTTAAAATGGTTACCTGCGCGCATTTCACTTTAATTTTTTAGAAATCATAGTAAATGGATGCGCTCCATGCTCGTGCAGCTGCTAGAGCCGAGGGTGCGGTGCGCGCGGAGAGCGGGAGCGATTAAAGAAACGATGACCCTCGAATGCATCAGACGGCAGGCAGCTGGGGAGAGGGGACTCGGGACTAATTTCCCAGGCCCTGCGGTCCAAAGAGGGCCCTGGCGTATCCCAGGAAAAGGTTTTTAGCAGCTCTGCCCTTGCTGGGGCAGAGCTTGAGAATATGCATTTTTGCCAAAGTCCAGCCCCTTTCTTGGCGGCCCAGACGAAGACGGGGTGACAGTGGCTGTCAGTCACTTACAACAGCTTCGCTAGACAGAGGCCTCACTTGCATCACGTCGTTTAAGACAGAGACCACACATGGGGAGCCGTGAACCTCAACCGCAGCAGCAGACGCCCCAGCCCCCGGCTCAGATCCGCGATGTGCGCGCCGCGCCGCCTGAACCGGGCCTCCCGGACCAGAGCGCAGCGCACAGCCGACCAGCCTCCCCGCGCCCCCGCCACGCAGCTTCCTCTCCGGGTCAGACGCCCTTTTCTCCGCCGCCTGCCCCACGCACGAGCCGGAGCGCCCTCGGAGAGCACCAGACCACAGTGGTGCTGGCTGAGAAGTTACTGCAAGGGGTTCCAGACCATCACGTCTCAGGGCGATTTATGACACCTCCAAACAACTTTCTAAAGAAGATTGTAGGGGGGAACGTCATGCTGTTGTCTTCTTTGGAGTGAGCTTTCCACTGAAACAAAAAAATGGAGTAAATAGATTCAGTTACTTTAAGAGAATGCCATAATACACAACTACCTGCGTAGCTCTAAAAGGTATTTTAAATATTTATACATTTTGACATATATGTAGTCCCAAAATGTCTGCAGTGAATAAACTGACTTTTGTATATGTTCTCCATGGCCAAGTCTGGGGGCGGGGGATAGATAAAGAATCAGTGTAAACGTTTAAAAATCAATTTTGTGCCTCCATTAGACTAAGTTTCCTAAACGATTAAGTCCCTTAACGACGCTGACGAGCGCAGAGCTCACTAGCGACACGTGCAGGGGCGCCCAGTTTCGGTCTGGGGGCGCCGCGGGGTCGCCCGCGCCGGGGCGGTGGTCTTCCACGGCTGCTGTAGGTGGAGGTCGGCAAATGCATAAATGGGTAGGTTGATGGCGATGGTAATGACAGTGATGACATTTTTAATTTTTTACGTTCTTTGAAGTTTCCAGTGCTTGCCCTTTTCAATTGCTTTCCTTTTTATTCTGTGACTTGGGAGGAACACAGGTTCTCTTTAGACTGAATTAAATGCTAAGCGCGAGCAAGGAAGTCGAATAGCTGAGGCAGTCGTGGGCAGGCCAGCCCAGCCACTTCACTCCATGTGGTGGTCACTGCTGACCACAGTTATAGGTTACATCGTGTCCCCCTGAATTCATGTGAGAAAGTCCCAGCCCTCCAGGTGTCACATTGTGACCTTATTTGGAAATCGGATCGTTGCAGATGAAATTCGTTAAGACAAGGCCATACTGCAGAAGGGCAGGCCCCTAACCCACAGGGACTGGTGGCCTCATGAAGAGGATAAGTCTGGGCCCACACACGCAGGCAGAACGCCATATGAAGACGGAGGCAGGTCTCAGGGGGACACTCCCACTTGCCCAGGGACACCAGAGACAGCTAGCAAATTACCAGAATCTAGGGAAGAGGCAAGGAACAGGCTGCTTCCCACAGCACTCAGAAGGAGTCAACCCTGTCAACACCCTGACCTTGAACTTCCAGCCTCCAGAATTGCAAATTTCTATTACGTAAGCCACCCAGTTTGTGGCACTTAGTTATGACAGCCCTAGAAACCTGACACAGATGCCTGCCTGACATTCATTCCTCTCTTCTGGCTCAGCTCCTTGAGCCATAATCTCTTTCAGGCAGCTACAGGCTCTGAAAAGGGAGCCATCTCTAAGACCTGAGACAGGTCACCAGGGGTGTCCAACCTACGGCCCAGAGTGGTTATGAATGCGGCCCAACACAAAACCATAAATTTACTTAAAACCCTTTTTTTTGGCTTGTCAGTTTTTGTTAGTGTTTGTACATTTAATGTGAGGCCCAAGACAACCTTTCTTCTTCCAGTGTGGCCCAGAGATACCAAAAGGCTGGACACCCAAACAAAGGGAACCCATAAGCACTGGCTAAGCATTGGTTTGAAGGTGAGTTTGTAAGTTGGTTGTAGTCCAAGAGAGATAAGGTAAACCTTCTGGAAACCTCTGAGAAGGTTTTTTCTCACAGATGAAATAGGGAGAGAGGAAAGAGAGAGAGGCGGGGAAGAGAGAGACGGAAAGCGAGAGAAGGGGAGAGGTGGGGAAAGAGGAGAGAGTGACAGATGGAGGTGGGGGTAGAAAGAAAGAGAGAGAAAGCCTTTCCTTCCTTCTTAGAGCCCTGTTGGAATCTCAGAGCTGTGACAACCATCCTGTGACCTCAACCAAAAGATCCAAAAGCATTAAAGAATCACCAACCCTGAGGGTTGACCTGCTGAACAAACTCTGAAACTGCTGACCACCAACTCCTTGTCCCAAGTAAGTTGTCCTTTGCTTCAAGCCTCTCTCAGTCAGGGGACCAGCGATCCACAGAGGACGGCAGCCAGCCCCACGCCTCGCCTTGATGGCACATTTTCCCACAAGCTCGGAAGGGCTGTCCCATGGCTTCCCGCCTTGGGCTGTGCGACCCAGTGCCCTCAGGAGCCAGACAGCCAGAGCTGGCAGGACAAAAGAAAGTACTTAGTTTCTGCCTGTGGTGGCCAGAGCTTAGATTTTAGAAGACATTCTTCTGCAGCTGCATTGTTACCGTTGGACTCCTCCACTCCTGTTGGCTGCTGCACATGTTTGTGCTTTATATAAAGCTCACACTCAGTGAGCCCGGACCAAATCTCCTGCTACAGTAGGTGCGGTGGTGGGGAGAGGAGGTGGTGAGGGATAGGAAGAGGCGACAGGGGTGCTTTGAAGCATCCGCAGCTTTTGAGTGTGAAGATGACATTGTCCTGCTGAGTCTGCTCAGAAGCCTTTGTGCATAGCTACCTCCTCTATGTCACTGGCAACGCCCCTCTGGGTGGCAGGCATCAGCTGTTGCTAAAAACTGCCCATTTGATGCCACTCTGGGGGTTTGCTATTCAGTTATTTTGTGACTACGGCAGACTGATGTCCAATTTCAGGTGACTTTCTGCTCAGGCTCCAGGCCTTGGGCAATCTGGTTTGGTTCAGAGACTCCCTAGAATAGGACATCATCCTAGCCCTCAAAGAGTTTATAATCCATAGGGGGAAAAATCTGCAATGTATGGAATGTGTACATTAACTACACCGGACAAGGCTAAGAAGTTAAATGCATCATCTCATTTACACACCTAAGTCCATGTAACTAACCCCATTCAGTGTCCTTGTCAAACACACAGCACAGGTGCCTGCAAAGTTCCCCTAAATCAGACCAGGTAAGTGTGTACATTCCAGAGTAAGATCCAGCTTTTGTCTCTCAGGTGGTTTTAGAGGAACAGCAAGAATCTGATCTGCAGCAAAGGGACTTGGCAGTCAGTGGTCAGGACGTAGAAGGCTGGGGAGTGGCACCAGGAGAGGCACCAGGAGAGGCACCAGGAGAGGCACCAGGAGACGCAGGAGGGAGGGAGGGAACCACTGTGGGGGACCCTCAGGGCAGGCCATGGGCATGGACGGAAATGGGAAGGAGCCTAAGCTGGGTGGGAGAAATTGTCCTCCAAATTTCTGAAATGCCACATCCCCCAGAGCAGTGTCTCTCCCTAATGTGAGAGGCTCAGAGGGTCCTGAGTCCAAATCCATCAGGATAGTTGTTAAAACACGGATCCCTCTCTCTGACCTATCATATCATAACTTGGGAGCCTGGAATGACTCTGTTAATGAGCCATCTCGGGGAGCCTCGTGCACGCTAAGACAACAGCCCAAGCACCAAGGCGAACGTTCTGTTCATTCAGCAACCATTACTGTGCACCGGCCCACACTTGGCCCAGTGCTGGGAGATGAACAAGGCAAACTACCCTCATTACAGGAGCAGTAAGAAAGAGGATCATGAATACATCTATTTTTGGAATATCCTGTATTTCCAAGGCCACCAACGTTTCCAAGAAAAACTCTTCTACTAATTATGGCTTAATTGACAGAAGGAAGAGCTGGGACCTGCATGGGCTCCGATCTGAACACTGACAAGGTCAGAATGAGTAGCTTGCAAAGCTATTCTGAGCTTCGTTAAAAGATGCCCCACCACAAAGAACTTTCTTTTTCTCTCCTCTAAAAGTATGAGAACAAAGAAATATGCAACTGGGAGAAGAAGACTGAAAAAGTCATTTGAAGAAATAAACAAAAACAAAAGAAATGATGTGACCGAGCCGGCCCCCATATTCTAAATCACTACCCATTTCCTTCTGATTTCTTCCTCAAAAGTAATATTGCGAGGTGGGGACAGAGCCAGCCTCACTGCCAGCGGTTCTGGCGTCGGCCCCGGACAACACACTCTGGCAAAGAAGAAGCATTCGGGCAGGCACAAATGAATCCCAGGAGGCAGCCTTCACAGTTGGGAACACGTCTGCCTCATCTAGTAAAACGAAATATCTAACCCAAAACATATGCATTTAGATATAACTCTGTAAAGCCAATGCTAATTAATCCTCTTGCTCATATAAAATGGCAAAGGAATTAACAATATTGCCAAGTCTCAAAAAGTCTTTTAATTGCACTGCAATTCTTTCCAAACATCAGGCATCTGCTCCATATGTGGCCGCACAGCCTGCAACAACACGGCTCGCCCTTCACGCAGGGCACTTGGCGCCCGGCCTCACGACAGTGTGCCGCTGAACCCTGGAATGCATCCCTCCGCAGACTGCTCACAGGCCAGCAAGGTGAGTCCTGTTTACCTTCACACAGATCAGCTACTGACCTCTGGAGGTACCCCGAAACCCTTCAGAGTCTTTTCTGGGGTTCACCTTCCTGGCAAGTTATATTTGTTTGCTTTTGGTTCTAGGGAAGGAATTGATTCAGATTCAAATTGTGGGCTATGGCCACTTCTTTCATTTGGGAAGGATCAGCAAGTATGTTCTCGATTTAGAATGAATCTTGATTTAGAACTTTTTCATTCTAGGGCTGAACATGAAAAGCAAGGGAGAGTAGGGTTCCCTTTAAATACAAGTCCTGGGAGAGAACCCTGGCACACTGGATGGAACATGCTGGTGAGGTGCTCAGCCTGTTGCCAGTGGAAGTGGGGCTCTTTCAGGGATGGAAAGAAAAGCATTTCACCAGCCCCCACATAGGAGATTGTGGTGTGGCGAGATTCATTCAGGTGGAAGACTCCCCTCGCAACCCGTCTTTACCCATCCTGCCATGGAAAAGTCAACTATGTCTTCAGCAAGGCCAGAACAGAGGCCAGTCAGTGTCCAGAGTTTCTGTTTCACATTAAAGCTCAGCCCTTTGGATCCCGCAGGTGGCTGCTGAGCAGTCTCAGTCCCCATGCAGGCAGCTCAGCTCTGTCCCCTCTGTGCTGCCGTGCCCAGGCCCCCCCCCCCCCGGAGCCTGCACGTGGAGTCTGCACGGCTGCCAGCTGCACAGCTCCTAGGGCCCTGTGCTGAGGAGAAAGAATGTCCAAGTGCACAGGGCAGGCACAAGCCACCGAGAAAGAGTGCAAGAACATCTTTGTTCCCCTGGAACCATACTCTCTTAGGCTTGGGACAGAGCACGAGATTTTTCAAAATGACCAATTAGCTTCCCAAGCTTTAGTGGGCTTCTGATGCGTCCACACCCTAGCCAACTGATCCCTCTCCCAGGTGAGACTGACGGGACTCCACGGTTAAGCACCTCCCCCTGCAGCATTCTGACTTCTATTGTGCATGTCCTTACCTCCCGCTATTCCCCCAGCAATCTGATACCAAGGACGGGTGGGGTGTTAAGCCTTGGCAGGGCAGTGCTGTGATCCCCTAGAGCGTGTGAAGCTGTAGCTTCCTGGTGAAGCAAACAGGCTTATTCTCCCTGCTTGATTATGGCTGATTCCCTTTGCTTCTTTCCTTATTAATAATTAGCTAACCATCTGCATTAGCAAGACCACTGCACCTGAGGGTGAAGAGGGGTAGGGGGTGCCCTCATCCCTGCCCACCACCCCTGCTTGAACAAAGGGCTTTGGGATCTCACTGAGGAGTGAGTTCTGTGGCCGTTCTGTCTCCAGCCTTGACCCCGACGCTGGATCTTCCATCTTTCCCATCAGTCTCTGACCTTGGGCGTAGCATCCCCACTTTCACACAAGCACTGAGCCACTTGTATTTTGCTGCTTTTCAAATGCTTGGGTCCTTTTAAAGCACGTGAGGGTGCAGTGCCTTTTAAAGCTGGGGACGGCATGGCCATCCAAATGCATGCATCTGCCACACCTGAAAATCTTCAGCAAGAACAGGGGTGAAGGCTGACAACAGCACAGGGTAAAAGAGCAGGTTTTTGCCCCCAGAGGAGAGGGGCACAGGGATCTTCTAATCTTCTCACAGCTTAGTATCTCCCCATAGCTTTGCCGAAGGTCCCTTCACAAGCTCTGTGAGAGGAGCTGGACGTGGGGACCTGGGCAGAGACCACTCTACGGTGGGTGCTCCTGTTTTCATTTACTAAGCATCTGCTTCTACTGGCCTGCAAGTACTCACTGGGCCACAGGCCACCAAAGAGAGAAAACCAACATTCCCAGCGGGAGTGTTTACTGTTAAATAGTGTGGGAGCTATTAAATGATTTGCAGGCTGGTCCCCTAAAAGGCATCCCCTTGCCATGCCATTCCATGATAAACGTCTAGGGCCTGCCCTATTCCACCTCCTTCAAGGTTAAAACTCTAATGATTAAAACAGAAATTACCCACCTTGCTCCCCTCTCAACCAAAAACCAGCATTTGGGAACATTGTCCTAGAGCTGAGGAGCTCTGAAATGGTCAGTTAGCACAGAAAGGCCCAGTGACTTGCCCCAGGCTGCCTACAGGGTAGCAGCTGAGTCCAGACTGGAAGCATTCAAGTCTCCAGTGAAATGCTCTTTCCTCAGAGACATACGTCCACTGACTTAACCAAAAACAGTGCCAGGGGCCAAAAAATTTCATTCACAAAACAATACTTAGAAAGCACCTACTGTGTGCCAGACTCTGTGCCACATTAAAGAGAGACGATCTACTCAACAGGAGTTTCAGGTGGCGATAAGTGCAATGGAAAAAAAAAAAAAATGGGATGATGTAATGTGGAGTGAAGGGCTGGGTCCTTATCATGTGGTAATTAAGGAAGGTGTCCCTGCTCCTTAGCAGGGACATCATTTAAAGTGAGCTGTAAATGACAAGAAAGAGCCAGTCATGGAAATATGGTGGGGAGGGGAGTAGGCAGGGAAGCATTCCAGGCAGAAGACATGAAGTGCAAAGCCTGGGGCAGGAAAGAGGGCATAGAGGGAGCGCAGGGCATAAAGGGCGAGGAGGAGGGGAGGATCAGAGAAACAGAAGCCAACAGTATCAAGTCCTGTGGGCCACTGAAAAGACTTTGCATGTTATTCAGTCTCCCTTTCTACCTGCTCCCACCTCTGAATAGCATATACAGCCAGCTGTGGTCAGAATGTATTTCTCAGTGCTCATTAATTAAAAGGTAATACCAATGCACTAGAATGTTGTCACCAGGTAATAGCTTTCTGCAATTACAGAAATGCATTTATTTTTCCAAGCCAAAGCAATTGACCCTTTTGGCGATATTCAAGGGCACCGATACACGTGCTCCGGGCCCTGTGGTTACTGCAGATTGAATCAGTTCATCGGACAGACTCATGTGCAGACCTGCGGCAGTGCCCTGCAGACCACAGCACACTGACTGGTGTGTGCCGCAGAATGGTCGAGTGGCTGTAGCCAGTCGAGGACCAGACCAGATCTTCCCAGAGGTGCCGAACAGTTTTGGATGCGCCTTCTGACTGGCTCAGGTCACGGTGACTGTTTATTAATACTGCCAATGAAGGAAGCTTGTCCCCACGCGCTGACTCCTGTCGGCAGGCCCAGACCCCACACCGCATCACTAACGCTGCCCTGTGTCGGACTACTGCTGCCCCGACATGCAGCCGGCAGAGTGACCCTGGACACGTTCGTCACCAGGGCTCTGACCACAAAAAAGAAAAAGTCAAATTAGTGCAACCAGGAGACTGGCCCAGCAGCCAGCTGCTGTCTTCCTGTCCCGGCGCACGGTCCTCCCCCTGGAAATCGTGTCTAACCGGTTATGACAAGGAGGTTCTTGAAATGTCCCAGTGTGTATAAGAACAGGAAATCTTAGCTTCAGCACCTTGGCCATCTTCCATTTTTGGATAATTATATTCTGTATGTGAAGAATTCCCCTGCCTTAGGCCCTCGGAAACATGACTGGATGCGGCCCCAGTGCCCGGGATCTCAACACCTCATCGTGAAAGAGCCGTTACTCACGGCGGTGTTAATTAGAGCATTTTGATGTGCAAGCGCACACACGAAATCAGAACTGTGTGTTTTCCCCGTGCACATGACAATTCTATGCCCACCATTGGAAGGTAGGAGCCTATTGCATAAACAATACTCAACTGGAAAAAGAAAGGTGTAATTTGGTTCGCTATCAGACATCCGTGGCGGAAGTGCCTGCCTCACCGGGGAGCTCATTATGATAGAAGCTTGGCCTGGAGTGAAGGCCAAGGGACTGGCCCCGTTTCCTGGGCTTTCTGGAGGGAGGCTGGACGGAAGGGGGCTGTGGGGCTGCGGGAAACATACAGCCAGAACCAAGAGCAAATCGAGGAGACAGAAGTGGCCTAGCCAGCTGCTGTTTCAAAACCTTGAGTGGGCCATTTCTTAAAAATTAGATATATATATTATACATACGTATACATTTTTTACTGTGTTCAGGAAGGGACGGCCCCTCCCCAAGTCCCTCTCACCGCACAATTCAGCAGGCTAAACTTTTGCATCCTCTCCTGGGCCTGTTTCCCTTTCTGAGCAGAACTTTGGCTACTTCCTTAATCCCATGACTTTGAAGACGGTGATTCTACCACCCACACAGTGTGATGGCTCAGCCATAGGTGCAAGTGTAGAGTTCAGAATACGGCACCCCTGTGGCATTGGAAGCCTGTTTGAGTCCATTTAACGAGCAGAAAGACTAACAGACCACAGGGGAGATATGCTGTATGATTGACATTCATCTTCCTGGCCCCACCCCTAAGCTGCAAGGGACAGCTGCCCCTGGCTAAGTAACGTTTAGAACACCTAAGCCCCCTTTGTCAGATGACCAGTCTGCCTCCTGTTCGTGTAGCTACAGGGTGACCTAGTGAGATGCTTTCACCAAAGCCTTGGAAAGATGCTAGTACAGATCAATCTCTGTCATGCCTTGATGTTTGAAGTTTTCTTTTTTTCTTATTTTTTTTTCTCTCACATGCTCTCTTTTTAACATGTTTTGTCTAACTTCCCTGAAATTTTGAGAGTACCGATCAAAAATAAAATGGGGGCTTTCTCCTACGCAAGAGACTTTTCTGGGCCAACTAGAGCCAAGAGAGAAACATGAATTCTCTGGGAAAGGACAGAAGTCTTGGGAGTCTTAAGAATTGATGTTAGGTGATAAAGAGAAATCTACAGGGAAAACTTCAATAAACAGAAAAAAAAATCCCATCTCTCCCAACAAGAGTTCAATTAACACAAAGCACAAATCAGCACTAGAAGTTCGCTCTGGGAGCAGACACTGTGGCGAAGGGAGGGGACAGAGACAGGAGGAGGGAGCCCCGGGCACTTGGGAAGCTGCCTGCAGGAGAGATTCAAAGACTCAGGCAGGGAGGGAGAACGGTTGGGAACATGGGACAGAGGCACACGACACCAGGATCAACACGATATTTTTGTGTAAAATGCAAACTCTCCTAGCTCTCAAGAAGCCACGCTGCTGTACTTTTCTTGGGTGGGCAAAGTGACAGGAGAATAGCTCTTGCACCCTGTGCATTTCACAGCGCACTCAGGGGCAGATGATTCTAACTCCAGCAGGTAATTATCTGTTAGGGACCGTGCTTAATGATCATGTTCGGAAGACGGTAACCATCACACTTAAGGAAAAGGCTGCGAGGGTTTCAAAGGAGAGCACCTCCGGGCCATGTGCCACAGTGTGGTCTGAGGAGCCAGCTTTAATGCAGAAATGCTTATTGTCACAGTGACAGGACAGTACCTGCCTGCTGGCCAGCGCCACACAAAAGCGCCCTATTTTGACACAATCAGTTTTCAGTTCAAGATCAATTTTGTAAGTGACCAAATATGGAAAGTTATATCCTATATGATCTTATCTATCCACCACTCGGTGGAGACCTAAATTTCCAAAAGTGAATCTAATCTTAGAAAAAGTTTGGAACAGAATGAAAGAAAAGGAGAAGCCCCTACGTAACCTCACTCCCCCAACACACACACACACACACACACACACACACACACGGGCTCACACTGCCTGTGATGTGTCCTTGCACGAAGACACATCACCATCAGCTTTTGTGCTGATTTCCTCTGTTTCCTTCATAACAATGGAGAGAGCATGTTAAATACTGTGTGATCCTTAGAGATAAGTGCTCACCCAGAGTGAGTGATGATTTATGGGGGTCAGGTAATGAAGAACAGGAATTTCATTCATTTTGTTGCCTGTTTACCTCCTGGGGAAAGAGACAGCTGGTAAATCAGTTGGGCGAGTTGGTAAATTGGGGGGCATTTGGAGGGAGGCTTTGTTTGCTGGGCCCAGAAGGAAACCACAGGATGGAAAAAAGATCCAGAGGTGCCTCCATCATGCACCCCCTGCTGGGTAAGATTGCTTACAGAGCATATCAAGCAGAAAGCTATTAATTCTTCCTTTTAGAAATCCTCAGTCCTCTCTCACACTCACACACACAACCTGGAGGCCCTCCCCATTGCTCCAGCTGCCTTCAAGTCCTCTTGCTCTCTAAGCACCTCCTTACATGCCACCTAAATCCCTCTTGCTTTCCCAGTTAATGTAACTATTTCTCTGCATTCTTGTAGAGACTACTTGGATACAAGCACAGATATTCTCAGTACTGTCTCACTTCAAACAAATCCAGTACTGGATTTCTTTAGGACTTCCAGTCAGTTCCTGGAAGAATCACAGGGAATCTGTTTGCTCCTCTTTTCAATAGCAAGAATACGCCTTCTCCTCACACAGCCAGTGGAGAAAACACGGACATTTCTCTGCTCCTTTCTGTGAAACTCATCAAAACTAGGTTTACACATTTCTTGAGAGGTCCACACGCATACAAGGTGACGTCGTTATTTTGGTGATTAAGTAAGTGTGATTGTTTTAGAACTAGTGTACCCCCAAACATTCCACAAATGCTCAGTGCCTCCCTGCCCTGTCTCTTCCGTGCCCTCGAGCCACAAGAGTGAGAAGTGCTGGCCAGAAGAGTGTGTGGGATCCTGCCCACACTTTGCCCGTGTGTGTGTGTGTGTTTAATGTACCAACACAGTGCTTTAAAAGATGTTTCATTGGTTGCCGACATCTTACAAGTGGGAAACTTACACTGGAAGTCTGGAGTTTAGTATTTCTTTAAAAACGTAAAGATGTAGCAACAATTGCCAGTGTGGCCACAAGTGAAGGTACATGGTGGCCCTCCCCTTCAATGGGGCCCCCTCCTCATTTCTCCCTAGTCCTCGCCAGTCCCTGTTGCGCTGTACCCGGCCACTTAGCCCATGTTACTTGCCTGACCTTTTTTTTTAAACTATTACTTTATTCTAACTTGGGACAAGACTACACCCAGTTGAAGTCAACATTTCTCTGGTTGGGAAATTGGGTGACTGCTCACCCTCAAAGGGACGAGTCCTAGTGGGAGCTGACTAGGCAGCACCGCCTCACATCCTTACTAGGGGCCTCTCAGGGGCCTCCAACAAGGGGCCTCCCGTTGAAGTCCTCTTTGACCTTCCGTTGACCCACAAACTGTATATTTTTCGGTGGCTGAGAATCCATATCTCAGCAGCGGGAAGGCACAAGTCTTCTGAGTCAATCAGATCACCTCTCAGCACCCGCCCAGACCCCTCACCCCTTTTCTTCCCGGCACGCAATCATCCCCACCTCCTGGGAGCCATACCCTTGGAATCCTCTCCCCTCAACATGGCAGAAGCGATGGGATGTCGATTCCAGCTTCAGGTTAAATAAGACTATGGCTTCTGTCTTGGGTGATCCCTCCCTTTTGAATTGCTTGCCCTGGGGGAGGCCAGCGGTCATGAAGAAGCTCACACGTTGAGAGCCAGAGGCCCACACACAAGCACATGGGGGAGCTGGGACGTGGGCTTCCCCCTAGACTAAGTTGAGACTTCAGATGAAACCCCTGCTGACAGCTTAACCGCAGCCTCATCAGACGCCTTCCGTGAGGTTCCCAACTAAGCCACCCCGGGCTCCTGACCCACAGACACCGGGAGACAGTGCCTGCTTGTTGTTTTAGGCCATTAAGGTTTGAGTTGTTTTAGGCCATTAAGCAGGAGTACGTAACTAACACGCCAGCTGATGCTGAAGCAGCTGGTCCCGTGACCACCTGCAGAAAACCTTGGCTCTAACGGAGTAGCTTCTTCTTCAGTCTTCTGAATGGATCAGGCAGGGGAGTGCTGGCCTTCCATGTTTCCAAGTTCTAAAATGTTACAGGGCATCCTTTCAGGCTCCTGTCATCATACCGACGGCAGAAATACATCTGACGTGTTGGCCTGAGGCACCCAAGAGCCCCACCTTCCCTGCAGGAGGAAGGATATAGGCAAGGAGCCCTGGGCAGGCTGCCCACCTCCTGCTGCCCCTAGCTATGGGAGATAGTCAGGAGATCGAATTCTCAGTTATAGGACACACATGGGCAGTTCCTGCTTATGTTGAGAGGGCAGCAAAAGTCAGGGCCCAGCAAAACTGGGGAGGTGAGTGCAGAATTCCTTCGGAAACCCTTCTGTCCCTCCTTACTCCACCCTGGCGAACAGCCCCAAGGACCTGGCCTGAGTCTCAGTCTGTCTCTGCACTGAGTCATCCGCAAATCCACTTCAGACATACATTCCACACTCACACACATGTTCCACACTCACGCAGACATTCCACGTTCACACATATGGGGTGGGCAAATGTGGGTTTACAGTTGTTCGTGTGAAAAATAATACAATAACTAACAAATAATGATACAGGACTAAACTCTGTGTTTTGAGTACCCACCACTGTAAACCTGCTTTTGCCCCACCCCGTACGCCCACGCTTATACATACAACCCACAGACCAGAGACCACGCCTGTTTTGTCCACTGTCATGTACAGACACCTACAGACTGACCTGTAGAAGGCACTCAGTAAATATCTGTTAAATTTACATTTTAATAGCTAGGAGTGGAACCTGGCGGAGGGAATGACCTCGGCCAGGCCAGAGCACACCCTTCCATCCCCTCCCCTTTTGGGACTGTCAGGCTCCTAGCACCCCGTGGAGTCTGGGAGAACGCCCCCAGTCAACTCAGCCAGGTGCACCGCACTGAGATGGGGGCCAGCTCACGTGCACCGCCCTGGGTCCATCCCTTTCCACCGCAGCCTTAGAGAGAGAGAACCGCTCCTCGGCCCTGCGAGGAAGTGGGTCGCAGAGACTCTGCAGGCCGCCTCTCTACAGCTTCAAGCCCAAGATCTCAGACACGGGCTGTCTTTGTTCAAGGAACGCCAAGGGACAAGACACATCAGTGGGAGCTCTCTGGTGACTGGGGCCAAAGTATCTGGTGCCAGAAACCAGAAAATATAGAGTGACATTTGTAATCAGGGCAACTGGCCTAGGGCCTCACTCTACCCGCTTCGGAGGGAAATACGTCACGTGCGTTTAACAGATGTGGTGGAGGAATGCACTGGCACAGAGCCCGACATCCAGCAAGCACTTAATAAATATACATCGAATGAGTGAGAAAGATCTTAAGCCCAGCGATATATTTATGGGTTGCTGGTGAGGAAAGGTAAAAGTCAGATTTGTGAAGCCTATTGCTCCCTCTTGTCCTCGTAGGCCACAGGCAGAAAAGAACAGAAAGGAAGGGAAAGAAAGGTCCTGTCAGAGTGGTAGGAGGGAGCCGTCTCTGCTTTGTGACGTCTGCTGAAACACCAACCCTCTCTGAGCCACAACTGCTTGGTGACCTGGCACTGAGAACCTGTGGCTCTGGGCTCCTCCAGGGCACTGTCCCTCACACCGAGCGACACTGTCTGCCCACAGACAGAGTGCCGGGCTTCCTTTTCCTGGGCAGAGGCAATAAGCAGGAGCAGCTGTCACTCAGATCCTGGAATGAACCTCGTTCTCCACCTCGGGCTGGGTGAGGAGCCCAGTTACCCCTTTTCTAAACAGAGCAGATATTCTGCAGAGCCAGTTTGTAGGAGCAGTGGGGGAAGGTTAAGGAGGAGAAGGTTCTGGTGAAAACAGGCCCTCCTTCTCAGGTTTTAATTTTTCATGCTACCTTTTCATCCCTCCACAGTGAGAAACCCCCTCTCCAGGAACAGTGGGGAACAGCGAAAGGCAGCAAGGTTTCTGCCTGTGTGTGTGACTCCTCCCTGGCCTGCTACCGTGAGGACAGCAGCTGGTGGCAAGCCCCGGCAGCCTTGCCTCTGAGAGGAGGCCTGCGGGAGAAGCCGCGGTGAGAGCGAGCTCAGGGGAGCAGGCTCTCGAGCCTCTGCCCCGTGTCTTCCCAGTTGTGCCAACAGTGAAAAAGGGCTTTCTGAAAAGAGCAAAGGGGAAAAGTAGAAAAAGAAGTTTTAAAGTTAAAAAAAGTATTAAATTATTTTTTTGTGAAAATAAGACACTTATTTCAAGATCAGTAGTATCTGTAGTCAACCCCCAACACCTTGATGAACAGAGGGCAAACAAATCAAAATTTATACAGGAAATTAGAGGGGTATTAATGAATGTCACATGGCAAAAGGATTTCATGCTCAGCTTAGCTGGGAAAATGATTTACTGCAGGACTTATCAGAGCCTTTAATGTTGGGGCATTAAAGAGACTTGAAAGAGAAACATTTTCCTCAGGGGAGTAGACTTTTTAGAAGACACCTCGGGAAACACCAGCTCAGGAGCAATAACTCACTTCTCTTATTTGAAGACAAATGATGCAAATGAAAAAGAATCATTCTCTCTAGTTTCAGAAGGCAAAACAAAAATCAGTACAGGTCTTAAAATTACTCCTTTGGGAGAATAAAACTTGTAATTTAGTTTCAATATGAACCTTCGCATGGAAGACAGAGGACAAAATATCCAGGCTTGGTATTCTGAAGCACATGCTAGTGACAGCAGCTATTCACAAGTAAAGTCCACCTTTAAGGAGACTGAACGTCTGTCTCCGGAACAATGATAACAGCCACCCCGATGGAGTGCTGGCTCTTGCTGACCCTCTGCCAAACATGATTATCTATGGCCTTGGTCCACACAGCTTCGTTTGTCAGAGTGTCGTCCTGTAACCAAAAGGTTGCCAGTTCGATTCCCAGTCAGGGCACGTATAGGCCTGGCCCCTGTGAGCGGAAGGCTGCCAACCCCCCACACTGAGTGAGAATAAAGTAAACCTTTAAAAATAAATATTACTATCTATATACATACAGGTAGAGACATATAGAATGCATGTGTATATGTTATTTGTACATGAATTTATATTTATATTCAAAGTTTTAATTTAGTCTTTACAGTCTTACACAAGGAAACAGTGTCGTCCCCATTTTGTAGACAAGAAAACTAAGGCTCCAGAGCATTGCGTAGCTTTCCAAGGGCACATGCAGAGTAAAAGGCTCAGCCAGGGCCCAGCAGCGGTGAGGGTGACTGCAGCCCTACTCTTCCCCATGCCACTGCACTGGTACCCTATGTGTCATTGGACAATAGTTGTGACTACCAGTCATGACAGGGACACTGTCGATGATGTTTTCATGTAGAAAAGGTATATTCTGTGTGACTTACCGTGCCCTTCTAAATAGTTGTGATTAGAGTTTTTCATCAACCTACATAGACTACTAGGGATTGTACTTATAAAAACATTGAATTATATTTTAGTGGCTGCTATGTGCCTCGCATTGTCAGAAATGCAACTGGTAAGAGATAGGGGAGTAAAAATTTCAAGGATAGTATCTGCCCTCAAATAGCTTGTGGTCCCAACATCTCCCTTCAGATCAGAAACAAGATGGGGTGACTGCTTTTACCACTCCTACTCAACATAGTACTAGAAGTCCTACCCACAGCAATCAGACAATGAGAAGAAATAAAAGGCATCCAAACTAGAAAAGGTAAAACTCTCTTTATTTGCAGATGACATGATACTATGTATAGAGAACCCTAGAGATTCTGCCAATAATTCTACTAGAACAGATAGATGAATTCTGTAAAGTAGGATACAAAATAAATACTCAGAAATTGGTTGCATTCTTATACACCAATAATGAACTACTTAAAGGGAAACTAAGAAAAAAATACCAATTATATTACATTAAAAAATACACATGAATGAATTTAACCAATGAGGTAAAAAACCTGTACTTGGAAAATTATAAGATACTGAAGAAAGAAATTGAAGAAGATACAAATAAGTGGAAGCATATACTGTGTTCATGGACAAGAAGAATTAACATCATTAAAATGTCATACCACCCAAAAGTAATCTATAGATTCAAAGCAATTCCTATCAAAATACCAGTGATACATTTCACAGAACTATAACAAATAATCTAAAAACTACAGGAAACCACAAAACCCTGAATAGCTGTAGCAAAGAGAACAAAGTTGAAGGAATCATACTACCTGACATCAAACTAAACTGCAAGGCCATAGTAATCAGAACAGCATGGCACTGGCATAAAAACAGACATACAAATAATGAACATAATAGAGAGCCCAGAAATTAACCACACATATGTGGTTTAATTAATATGTGACAAAGGAGGCAAGAATATGCAATGGGTGAACACAATTTATTCAATAAATGGTATTAAGAAAATTGGACTAATACATGCAAAAAAAATGAAACTAGACCACCTTCTTACACCTTTACAAAAGTAACCTCAAGATGGATTAAAGACTTAAATGTAAGGCTCGAAACCATAAAACTTTTAGAAGAGAACATAAACAGTAAAATCTCTGGCATTTCTTCTAGCAGTATTGTTTTTGATATATCCCATTGGACAAGGAAAAATAAACAAATGAGACGACCTCAAACTAAAAAGTTTTCACACAGCAAAGGAAACCATACCAACAAAACAAAAGGGCAGCCCACTGAATGGGAGAATATATTTGCCAACGATACATCTGAGAAGGGGTTAATACCCAAAATTTATAAAGAACATATATACTACTCAACAAGAAAAAAAACAAGCAATTCAATTAAAAAATAGGCAGAGGACCTGAATAGACACTTCTTCAAGTAGGACACACAGATGGCCCGTAGACATATGAAAAGGCCTTCAGCATCATTAATCATCAGAGACATGCACATTAAAACCACAATGAGATATCACCTCACACCTATCAAAACATCTATCATCAATAAATCAACAAACAGCCCTGGCTGGTATGGTTCAGTGGATTGAGTGCTGGCCTGTGAACAAAAGGGTCACCAGTTCGATTCCCAGTCTAGGGCACATGCCTGAGTTTCAGACCAAGTTCCCAGTGGAAGCACATGAAAGACAACCATATATTGATGTTTCTCTCCCTCTCTTTCTCCCTTCCTTCCCCTTTCTAAAAATAAATAAAATATTTAAAAATCTATCAGACAATCAATGAGTACTGGAAAGGATGCAGAGAAAAGGGAACCCTGGGTACTATTGGTGGGAATGCAGACTATTGCAGCCACTGTGGAGTATGAAGTTACCTCAGAATATTAAAAATGGATCTGCCTTTTGACCCAGTGATCCCACTTCTGGGAATATATACAAAGAAACCCAAAACACTAATTTGTAAAAATATATGCATCCCTAAGTTCACTACAGCATTATTTGCAATAGCCAAGATTTGGAAGCAATCCAAGTGCCCATCAATAGTCAAGTGGATAAAAAATGAGTGGTGATACATATATACAATGGAATACTACTCAGCCATAAAAAAGAATGAAATCTTAGCCCTGGCTGGCATAGCTCAGTGGATTGAGCACAGGCTGCAAACCAAAGGGTCACAGGTTCGATTCCCAGTCAGGGCATATGCCTGGGTTGCAAGCCAGGTCCCCAGTGGGGGCACATGTAAGGCAACCACACACTGATGTTTCTCTCTGTTTCTCCCTCCCTTCCCTTCTCTAAATAGTAAATAAATAAAATCTTTTTAAAAAAAGAATGATATCTTACCACTTCTGATCATAATACCTTGAGGGTATTATTATGTTAAGTGAAATAAGCCAGTGCAGAAAAAGACAAGTACGATATGATCCCCCTTACATGTGCAATCTATAGAAAATGACTGAACAAGCAAAGCCGACACAGACTCCGACACACGGAGCAGACTAGTGGTCGCCGGAGGGGAGGGGCTTGCAGCACTGAGTGAAAGCGGTGAAGGTGGGTGGGTGAGATGAAGGGGTCAAGAAGGACAAATTAGTAGTCCAAAATAGTCACAGGGATGTAAAGTACAGCGTAAGAAATATCGTCCATAATGCTGCAATAACTGTGCGTGGTGCCACGTGGGTCCCGGAAGTATCGGGAACACTCTGTAAAGCACATGACCGTCTAACCACTATGCTGTGTGCCTGAAACCAACACAAAATAATGTTGAGAGTAAACTGTCATTGAAAAGTAAAGAAATAAATAAGCTTACGGTCCCATAAGAGGTGAGATGACACATGGGAAGCTACAAGACACTGACTACATTTCTAGCCCATGGGCTAGGCCTCCGTTGCTGGGGCCCCACACAGTGTGGCTGCCTGTGTGACGGGATATTACAAGTACCCCATAACAGAGGGTGATCATGGTGGCTGCCCAGCTTCTGAAAGTTTTTCTTGTGTTTGTGTAAATGCTGGGGAGATGCAGCAAATGCTAGGTGCCTGTGCACAGTCAGACTTCCAAGAGCCAGCTCCTGTGGCTCACCACCTAGGACTTCCTCTGGCATCTACTTTACTCATGCAGGATGTGGGACAAGCAGGGGGTGTCAAGCAATGTGCCCTTTACCCAGCAGCCCTCGGCCAATGACTGCCGAGTGTGGGGTCAGTACCTCCACCCCTCGCCCATCAGAGGGATAATTCTGCATCTGCACTGCCTGCATGTCCACACTGTCTGCCAGAACTGCCCTTGGACCTCCTGCTCCTGCACATGCTTGGGTTCCCCCTTATCAACGTCCCCCACCAGAGAGGTGTGTTTGTTACAACTGATGAACCTGCCTTGACACGGTATCACCCAAAGTCCATAGCTTACCTTGGGGTTCGCTCCTGGTGCTGTGCTTTCTGTGGGCTTGGACAAATGAATGACACGTGTCCATTATTACAGTATTGCACGTTGTATTTTCCCTGTCCTAAAAATCCTCCGTCTCCTCCTATTCCTCCCTCCCCTCCATCACAACCCTTGGCAACCACTGAATTTTTTCTGTCCCCATAGAGCTGCCTTTTCCAGAATGTCACGGAGTTGGATCATACAGTAGGCAGCCTTTTCAGTTTAGCTCTTTCACTTAGTAAGATGTTAACTGTCACTCTTGGCTACATAGGAAAATGTTGCAAAGGAGAGAGGCGCCCGTGGCGCCGGGGAATAGCTGGGAGAACAGAGAAAGAGGGCCTTGTAGAACTAGAAAGCACACTTCACAGACATCACCATTCTGCCCAGGGCCTGCTTCAAGCTGAGCTTTAAAGAATGAGTTTTACACTGTGCTGTTCCTCATGAAGCCCAAATTCCCACTTGTACTAAGAGACTTCCGAGCAGAGAGCCAGCCAGAAAACAAATCCCACCAGAGCCTCTTCTAATAGCTGTGTCTCGTGTGCACTGCCAGAGCAGGGTCCTAACTCATCCTGTCCGCCCTGAAGAAGCCAGCCCTGCAGAGGATCGGGAGACAGCCCATCCAGCCTTTCCCACGTTCTGTCATGAAAGTAAATCTTAACCCTCAAGGAGCACACTCCATCGTTCAACTTCCTTGCCCAGAAAATGGAGTCACCTCAATACTCACCTCTGAACAGACAGGGTCTTTCAGCCGTATCAGTGTTTCCCTGTGGTCCCTAACTCGGCTTTTCCCAGAGAGGGGGTCTGGTTGCGCTTGCTCACTGGGTCCTCCCCATGAGTGAGACACAGCCCCTGCCCGGTGAGTGGGATGCAGGCAATGCAGGTCGTATCGTGCTTGCTCATGTGACAGGGCTTGCACATAGGGGCAGATTCTGCTCTCCGCTGTCAACACAAACTCCCAGTCTGAGGTTAGAAAGACAAGAGAATTTATTCAGCTGAACAATTTGCAAACTGGGAAACACAGCTGCCAGTGGGACCTGAAAGTGCACTCCACAGAGCAAAGGGGAGACCCCCTTTAATAAAGTTTCTGTTCTGGTTCCCGATTGGCCCCTTTTTATGCAAATGAAGAATCCAAGTCTGCATCGGTCCAAATTGCACAGTCCTGATTAGTCATTATCATACATTCTATTAAATTGTTATGGGGCCAGTATAGATATAAATGAGGATGTGGCTGTGCAGTTCTGACTGAATGGGGCAAATCCTGGTTCACGGGTCGAAAGATGAAACCAGGAACTCCCTTATAAGGCTTGACCTAGACAGCAGGAGCCCAGCGCAGGAAGGTGAAAGGTCGGGCTTTTCCCTGAAATACAGGATCTGTGCAAGGCCTCTGTCAGCAATGGCCGCTCGGCTCTGATTATTGATTTGTGTCCATTAACCACGAGGAGTCCTTCTCGGCAGATGTATTCCTTCACAAGGTTCACGCTGTAAGGGGGTTGTGGTGGGGTGGGGAGGGAGAGATGGACGACATCTATGAGGGGTGCTAAGAGGCCAGATCCTCGGGGGTGTTACCCAGAAGAGCTAGATGCAGGAGTGTCCAACCTTTCGGGTCTCTGGGCCACACTGGAAGAAGAGTTGTCTTGGGCCACACGTGAAACACACTGAGAAACAAAATCACAAAAAAAATCTCATAGTTTTAAGTAAATTTACAATTTTGCATTCATAGCCATCCTGAGCCACACGCAGCCTGCAGGCCACAGGCTGGACGCCCTGCTGCAAGAGAAAGGTTCTGGAAGAGAGGTGGTCCCGGGTTAGGGTTAGACCTAAAGAACAACGTCTCTGAGGCTCCCAGAATCACTCTACCTCCTTCCTCCTCGTGCACACCTCACTTTCAGGTTTTCTGCTAATCGACAGAGAAAACAAACTAACCAGGGGGGATGTTGCCAAGCTCACAGACAATTCACTGAAGTCTCACCAGGGGAGCCCTAATCAAGTTTCTGCCTCTCGAGTTAGCACATGAAAACCTCTCTGGGCTTTTTCCTCTACCTTTATTCCTTAAATTGGAACTCAGATTCCTCTGCCTCAAGCCATAGAATAAGAGAGAGAGAGAAGCATGAAGAGTACATCTCACTTCCAGACACAGAAACCAAGACCCAAAGAAGCAGAGTGGCGTTGCTGGAACCTGTCTTGGATCAAGTATCCATCTGGCCTGGCTACCCACATACCCTAGTATCCGTGGGACCTCCCCACAGCTGCCCAGAGGGGTCTCAGAGTCACACCGGCCACGTGGAGGACAAGAGTCTTCCTGGATACCAGACACAAGCAGCCTGAAGGTCCCTGAGCTCCCACATCCTCACAGCTGGTAGAGTTAGGAGCCGTGACATCCCAGCTGGACGAGGAATGTCTGAGGCCCACTTTCCCTGGACAGCCTTGCAAAATGAGAAACTCCAGCAAGTTACTCTGCCCATCGAGTGATAGGATATCACTGTTACTTATAAAAGGCTACCGGCTGAAATCGCTATTCATAATAAGTGAATCAAGGTAGGGTTCAAAATTACAAAGGAGAAAACAATTCACTGCAGGTCACCTGAAAAAGGGGAAAACCAACTCTAGGACAAAATCGGTCCCAAAGCTGCACGAAAGAATCCAGATGCTGAGCCACTGCCCTCCCCCTCAGTTATCTTGAGAACAGGCAACCCCAGCTCTGAGGAACTAGACCTGAATACAAACCCTGATTCCTTTGCTTGCTGGCTGTGTGGCCTCGGCCAGGTAATGCTCTCTCATCTACCTAGTCCCAGACTGTGGTGAGAATTCATTCAGACAATGTCTGCAAGGGGCCTGACCGTGAACAGGAACAGAATAGGCCCTAATGAAACAGTCGTTAACTCCGTCACCGTCCAGTCACATGGAGCTCAGATCTAACCACGGCCATTGCCAGGCTAAGTGGGTGACGTGCCAGCAGGTGAGAGCTAGCTTTGGTTGGACAGCGTCACCAGGACCTCGCCTCCAGGGCCCACGCAGAACCGGCCCCAGACACCAGTGTGTCTAATGCATGGTCTTCCCACCTCAACACTGCTGACCTTTCAGACTGGCTGATTCCTTGCTGGGAGGCCTGCTCTGTGCCCATTAGGGCGCATCCCTGTCCTCTCTTTACTAGGTGCCAGCAGCACCTCCCCCTACTTGGGACAACCAAAGACCTTTCCAGGCATTGCTACATGTCCCCTAAGGGTGAAATCACCCCTGGTTGAGAACCACAGGCCTAGTGGAGTGTCCACAGTGGGTTTCTGCAGGGGTCGGGGGGCAGTCAGAGAACCTGTAGAGCTTCTGGTCTCAAATCTCCGGCCCAGGGTCACCGTTTCCAGTAACCCACTGAAGACATCCACCTCACCGAGTCTGCAGGCACTTCTTTCCGAAGGAAGAGAATAAACTGGGGAAATAATTTGGTGACCATGTAACATTTGCACCTATTTACAAGGCGGTTTCAACCCCCTGCTAACATATTTATGACTGAATGTCTGCCAGATAAAATGTCAGGATTATCTGAACCTCAGACACAGATGGCCCATTCACAGGAGCCCCTTGTCCCAGGGTGAACGTAGTGGCCAGTCAGCAGCCCCCATGGGGCCAACAGGCCTCCCCAAGAGCAGCTTCCTGGGGATGTTTATCATCCTCCGGTCCAAAGGAAAGGAGGCATTGTTCCAACTCCAGGGCCCCTTCTTCAGGGGGCCCTTTCAAAGGAAAATAACTTAAAGGACAAACGAAAGAAAGAATGAGTGGCGCCTCTCCATTTCATGTCACTTTTGGCTGACCCCTGTGACTCGGACTCATGACGCACAAGCTCTGCCCCAGCCACGCACCTCCCCATTCAAATACGTAAGTGAGCAAACAAACAACCAGGAATAATGGGCTGCGACTGAGACGTACCAAGCTGAAAGTGTGCTTCTGGGTTCCCTGCCCCCACTCCCCCAGCGGCTCCCTGTCGTCTGTTAGATCGGCTCTCCCGGACACACACTGTGAGAGCCCACTGCGCCCTCAAGCCCTCACACCCTGAAATGTGCGGAAACTGGTTCTTCCCAGGTGCAGGGAATGACCAGGCAAGCCCCCTCAGCCACACTGAGACGCCAGAGTGCCCCCGAGATGCACGTGGCGGGGCCCAGAGGACAAAGGGGGCGGGAGAGGCAGACAGGAAGCAGGGCCCAAAGGCAGGCCTAAAAGGAGAGGCCCTTCACTGAGCACTGACCACGCACCTCACAGTAAGACCTCCCATCAAATGTTACCTCCTCTTCCTGTCGCCACGGGAGGGAGCTATGTTTATCCCCAATTTCATCCACAAGAAACTCAGAAGGTTTGGCCAGCTGAGATGAAAGCCAGGTAGTCCCACTGCAAAAGCCCATGTTCTTTGCCACACCTAGGGCTCCCCAGGCCGGCTAGGGAGTTAAACCACCTGATACAGATGCTGCAGTCTCCGCCAATTAAATCAGAATCCTGGCAGGGGAGCAAGCATGTTATTTTTGTAAAATCCCCTAGGTGACCACAGTGCACCTTCAGGATCTGGAGCCACTGCCCTGCACAGGGAGGGACGTGCGGACAGGACGCCGCAGCAGGCGGAAGCTGCCCGCGCCCAGTTATCCACCCCAGAGCCGCACTGTGACCGCCCCTGCCCCACCACCACGCCCAATCAGTGAGCACTGAGAGCCTTGGAACGTGTGCTAAATAAAACGCTCTGGGAAGACAGACCCACAGACCCTGCACGCCATGTGGTGTACACCAGCAGAAACTGCTTTTGCCTTGTGGGCTTTTCCACATGGTGTGTACTGCTGTCTCCCTTTATTCCCACAGACAGGGGGTTCTCAGGCAGGGGCCCTATAGCTCCCCGGGGGACAAGGGCAATGTCAGGAAGCCTCAGTGCATCTGAACACTCAGACAGGGTCTGTAGGTGCTGCTGGCCTCCAGTGGGTAGAGGACCAGGGATGCTGCTAAACGTCCTACGATGCACAGGATGCCCTTGCCACAAAGAATTACCCAGCCCCGCCCTGGCTGGCTTAGCTCAGTGGATTAAGTGCGGGCTGCGAATCAAGGCATCGCAGGTTCGATTCCCAGACAGGGCACATGCCTGGGTTGCAGGCCACGGCCCCTAGCAGCCGCACATTGATGTTTCTCTCTCTCTCTTTCTCCCTCCCTTCCCTCTCTAAAAATAAATAAATAAATAAAATCTTAAAAAAAAATACTCTGTGATTTAAAAAAAAAAAAAAGAATTACCCAGCCCCAAATGACAACACTGCTGGAGCTGAAAACCCCATTAACAGAACGATAGTCACCACAGTACGGACACAAAGCCTTGAGTGCAACCCTCCTTCTGGCCAGCAGCTTGCCCCTGACCAGGCGTGTTTCAGGGATCTCGGAATCCCAGGACGGCAAGAGACTCAGACAGCTAGACCGACTGAAACCCAGCCGGGTCCTCAGGACAATCCTAGAACAGAACAAGCTACGCAATGCTTACACAACCACACTGCCATGCTTTGCCGACTTCACATTCTGCCCGAGCATGTATAGCAAATTGACTAAAAATGGTATTCCTTACCTCAAAGTCTTAATCATTGGTTTAACAGATATTTGTTGGGTGCCCGCTATGTTGAGGGCAGTGTCTCACTTCCCTGCTGCAGCAGTTCCCCAGCCTGGGACAGCCCTCTCTGTGTTCATGCCCAGCGTACGATCCAGGCAAGACACACAGGCTCAGACCCAGCAAATCACCCCAGCTGGGGTTTTGGTAGTTTGTTGTTTTTTGGCTCCTTGGCTAACTTGGCAAACTGGGATCAGGTATGCGAGGAACTGAAGGAGGCCCATCCAAGGATCACACACCAGGCTGGGGCAGTGGCGTTGCCTCCGTGCGCCTCCACACAACCTGGACCCCGGGGTGCAGGTGCCCAGCATGCCCCCAAGGCTGCCCAAAGCCACTCTCTGCCCCTGGCCCAGCTCTGCTCCCCACTCCCTCCCACTTCGGGCGAGTTACAGGCAGCTGGCTCTGGCCACAGAGCCTCTTAGCACAGTCCCCTCTCTCTCCTCCTCTGCACCCCTGTCTTCCCCCCCTCCCCTCCCCCTCCCCTCCCCC